>CAJNDV010031322.1:23602-46872 GCA_905221635.1 Symbiodinium sp. CCMP2456 | reverse complement strand
AGGTGCACACGTGCACTTCCGGACAACTTCAACTCATCAATAAAGCGGCGCAAGGGCAGAAGAGAAGGTGGCACGGGGATTCTGAACTTCAAGCGCGCCCACTCTGCAAGCCCAGCGATGTTCATCTGGCCTGGCTGCCACAGAGCATCGCCTCTCTGCCCGGCAGTTTCATGGCTCGACTCATACCTCAACACTCTCACGTGACCCTGACTCATGGCTGCACAAAGATGCGCGACTGGACATTCTTGGCAGCATCCTAACGCACACTCGCACGGTTCTACAAACTCAGTTCACTGCTTCGTGGTGTTCGGAAAGCCGAAGACAGTTTGACAAGTGTACATTCGAGAACATCTGATCGGAAGAGCCCCAAGTCTTCACGCAGACTTAGCGGTCAGGTCTGGCAGGATTTTGAAACAGTGCCGTCCCGAGGGTCTCGCCATGCTGGGCGCGACCTTACACAGGACTCCGAAACAAAACGCCACCCCGGCTTGCCCAAGCGCAGGGCCACCAGCTACTTCCCCACGTGTTGCCGGACCTTCGCACTTCAGAGTCTGACCCTCGATGCACGAACAGCCAAGCCATTGCAACAGCATCGCCCATCTTAGGTTCACGGGGCAACTTTTTTGATCTTGGTCCTTGCGGTAGGACCTAGGGGTCTGTCGGCAATGCAGCGATGAGTGAGTCGCTTGCAGGCACCGTTTCAGCATCAGATGGATCTTGCGGAACGGACTTGGAGCCTTCAGGGCAAGTAACTCACAGGGCTGCTAAGAACTTAGGCCTGCAAAGCCAGTCTTCGTGCAACCTATCACGAGCTTGAAACCGTACCTTCCTTGGCTCCGCCAGACCGCACACCACTCGCCTCGAGACGAGCCACCGCAACTGCACCCAGTTAACGCTTGCAGCACAGTGCCTCTTCAACCTCTTCTTCCTGCCAGGCTTGCCATCGATAAACGGCACATCTCACACGCCGGAACTGGAATCATGGCCTCCTCCTCATCCCCATCACCTGGATCTTCCTCCTGGAACATGCAAGCCACCTAGTGACCTAGTGCACGAGCCGGTTCGCCCTGCTGTAACTGCTAGGATTTGGCTGAATTCGTTCGTGGCCTGCAGCTTCAAAGTATCTGCTCTAGATTTTGAAAGCGACAGCCACAGTAAATGTGCAACAGAGGAATTGGGTTCGCGGAAAAGACCTGCTTTTACGCCTTGCGGATGAATGATCCATTTTGCCGATTGCGAAGCAAGATCCACAGGTTTAGCGGCAAGTTTGAACTTGCCGAAGGATGAACGTGTAAAGTACAAATTGCTACTTGACTATACTGGGCAGCTGGGCGGGTCTTCACTGAGACGAACTCCCGTCATGCTGCGGCAGCTTTTAATTCGCCAATTAGTCTGCTAAGCTGTAGGAGCCCCCACTATGCAGCGTGTCAGATGTGAAGGCCAGGCCGTTGCTGAATTCAGGTGCCACGTTTCTGCGACCTCGGCAACAAAAATGCAGGGCAGCGTTCGAGCTGCTTCAGCTTGCAGAGTCGCGGCGAGCGCCTTCTCAATTCATATTCTTACATCATCATGACGCAAGCACGGTTCCGCACCGCGTGACTCCAAAAATCTCTATGCTCGCCACTCAGAAGTGGTGCAAAAGTCGCTCAGTGCCTACATCGCCACAGAGTAGCGCAAGCAGCCTATGCGATATCACCTGTTCTGCCTGCAAACGGTCTTCTCTTCTTCGCCTGCTTCGCGTATGAGAAAAGCTTCACTAGATCTAGATGTCTAACACTGATTTCCAACAGGCTGAGCAGGAACAGGCCCTTTAGGTGGGCTTGGGATGGGCCTGGAATTACAGGCAGGGTTGAAAAAGAAAGGATGCTCTCTTCAAAGGTAGAGCTCTTGGTAAGAGCCAGTGTTCACACACCTGTAGCAATGCCTTTTGGCATCGATGGGATCTCGGCAAAACCTGGACGAAAATCGGAACCCGAATCCAGGTCCCAAGCATGCCGGATAAAATTGAAGCATTATCAGCAAATGCAGGTAAGAACCTCCGCTCGGGACTGGCTTGAGAAGAACCTTCCACATGTGTCTGCACCACATACATGCCCAACTTAAAACAGGGAGCAGGACCGAGCGGATTCGATACCTGCGGGTTTCCGTCGGAAAATTCGTAGTCACCCGCGAACCCTCAACGTCTGGGGCCAGATCTTGTGAGGATACAAAGGCGAGTTGCACACGGGTGGTGCAGTAATGCTGTATAGCGCCTACAAACCTAGCTGTGCTGTCCGCGTCCTGTCCCACTGGCGTCTGGCCGCTTTCAAGGTCCTCGCCATCCTAAAGTCCTAAAGCTATCAGGCTGCCCTACCGCCCCCCCGCCGCCCCAGCCAAGCAGGCCATGCGTCCAGCGTCGAATTGACATGCAGCAGTGCCTCGGTACTGCTCAAAAGACAGATTTTTCAGCATCTCCGAGTGGGCAGCACCTGGCAGCTTGTTGCGCGAATCGTTTCTCAGGGACTCCGGCACATGCATATCTACACGAGATGACGGAGATACGCCTTTGCCAGATTGCATGGTCACATTGCACCTTCCGAGCTTTTTGCTGGTGGGGTACTGGCGAAGCTTCGTCAGAATTTCAGGACATGCATCGACCCAACTGCTCTTTGAGGGTTGCCGTGATGGTGAGCCTGTGCAGGATGCGGGATGTCCCCACTTCTGGGCACCGCCACACGAGGCCTGAAGCCGGCCATGACAGCCTGCTCCGGCCAGTCAACGAGAAGTAACTCGATGCCTTGCAGGGGAAAGACGCCGAAAGCATGGCAGAACATGGCAAAACGGCAGAACATGGCATGCCCTCCGAGCAGCAGTTCCCGGTCTGAATGCCAATGAGTTGAAGTGCCATCTTCACAACCCAGTTGGAATACAGGTCAACGCCTCAGATGCTTCCCACACCGACTGTGCCCTCCATCGACTTAGCACATGGAGAATCCACTCTTCTCTTAACGCTTTTAGTCGACTCTTCGGCACGCAAGTCGCTTTGCCACAGCAATTGGTCAGAGTGAGAAGACTTGCATGCCGTCATGTCATGCTGCCGGGAGACTGACGCTGTACACCGGCACGTCTCCCACGATTTTAGTCTCATCCTGAGCGGAGGCATCAGCAGACTATTCGCTACGGTAAGTCCCGGAAAGTGTGGGAAGGGTAGGCCTGCAGTACCAACCAAGGGGTCGGGATTGACAGACAGGCATCCACACAGGCTCCACTTCCGAAATATGGGCCGACATACTCCGCATCCTTCGGCGACTTGGCAGGAACAGGCAAAGGCACCTGATCAGTTTCAAGAACTCATCATTGTTCTTCTTTGGAGCAGTGGCGAGCCTTCACCGGCCGCACAACAAACTTTAGCCGCGAAGAAAGCGCATCTCCTAACACATGCTTGGTGCTCCAAACGGCTTTTCGCGGCTTTTCAAACTCCATTCACATCTCTCATCTGCTTCTTGCCTCGCCTGCAGCGAAGCACTGCTGAAGTGCTTTTTCATCGGCGTGTTTGCACAGGCACAGGAGCCACGCAGCCCCGAATCCGAGCCACACGGCCACATGGGGCCCCGTCCTGCTACTGAAGAAACTCAGCTCGCAACAAACTCGTGGAATCAAAACTAACTATGAGTAGGCATCTCAAGGCGGTTTGTGCGCAGCAACGTGTCCCACACGCCATCTCCATCTCACGATAGATCCTCAGCTGCTTCAGTGCTGCTAGTCGGGGTCCGCTCTCTCTTTCTGTCTCGTACTGTGCAACTTGACAACAAAAAACAACTAAGAGATTTCACCGGGTAGCTTTAGCACATTGTTCGGATCGTCAGCAAGCTCGCGCTTGATGAGGCATGCACTGACAAATCTGCTGGCTGCCCGCAGCCTGCGAGAACACAAGGAAACTTCTTTGTGCATCCTCTTGGAAGGCACTGCGCAACTGAAGTCGCGACCTCTTGCTACAACTCCGCAATTGACCGAGCAGCTCTAGCTTCGGCCATGCGAGCAAGCTTGCTTCAGTGCTCCAATCTCCGGAAGCTGTCAGGACCTGCAGCTCACAGACTGAGAGATCTAGTTGGAGTTGCCCGGCATTGTCCGAGTCCGAGGGTGCGGCCTCTGAATCTGGAGGTACTTCCGGCTTCACGTCCGGCTGCGTCTCATTGGGTGTTTCGATCAGCAGGTTCTCCCTGAGATGCCAAGAAGGTCAGACTTCGTTGACACAGAGAAGCGAGGATTGCACAGAGACAGAAGAGAAAGACAGAGAGAGAGGGGAGCAGAAAGCAACTTGTCGCCATGGTTCGCTGACTGCAAGTTCGCAAACTCGGAAGTGGATACGATTGTCGCCAGAGAGCTACCTGCCTCTGAGTTGGCATTCATCCTGGAGACCACAACAGCTCATGCCCGATGCACTGTACTTGTCCCACGCAGTCTTCTTGCCAGTCGAAACCATCAATCCTGCCAAGCTTCCAGCTGCTCGCTGACGTGCTCAGATCATCACTCATCCCCTTAGTCAAAGCCAAATCCGATTCTTGACCTCAATGCATCTGCGAGAGCTCGAGCTGCCTGGTCAGATTCGCAGTCATCGTCACGGCCTGCCTCGACAAAGGCTGCAGACTCGGACTGGGAGTAGCATGGGCCTGTGCCACCAAGTTACATCCGCAGGTCTGGACCAGAAGCAGCACCCCACTTTGCCCACTTTCGCATGCCGCCTTTTGCCGTTACCTGCACAAACGAAGCTCCGTGGCCCAGCAGCCGCAGAAGCTCCCGACATGCAAACAATGAACGGCAGTCGAAGCACGTGCCATCGCGAAGGCGACGGGATCGGTTCGGCACTCTCAGGCGTTGCAGCGCCGAACGACAAATACTGAAAACTTATGGCTGGGTCTCACAATCGCGAGAATTCGGTGTCGTGCCGGTGCCCCGCTGCAGCTGCTCTAGATTGCACTAACAACACCTGGCTTGAGTGCAAAATCTGCTGTTCGGACCAGGCGCTGTCCAAATCAGTCATTCAGCCAGCCACATCCCCACAAAGAAAGAGAAAGAGAAAGAGAGACAGAGAGAGAAGGGAGGAGAGGAGAGAGAGCACAGAGAGGAGAGAGGGAGATGGACGAAAGAGAGAAGAGAGACAGTGAGGCACACGGACAGACTCACTTCAGACCTCTTTCCGAAGGAAATCTCTGGTGTAATGTCTAACTATCTTCCGCAGCCTTCTCCCGGCATCTGTATGCAAAGCCTGTATGTACTGCACATGAGCGTACGCATCCTCTGCGCTCTCATCCTTCAAGTCCTCGGTTGCAAGTGCAGCATTTGGACATGGCCCAAAACTCAAGGTTGTGTTTCCTCTGCATTTCGTCTAGACGTCGTTACATGCGACATGACTTTGGCATGTGGATACACACACACACACGCACGTGGACATGCACATACCTACACACATAAAAATATTTACAAAAGTTATGTGCGTGTATCTATGCATTCTCAGAACGAACAGATCCTTTCCACATATCTCTCCCTCTCTCTCTTCATTCCTTCCGTCCGTCCGTCCGTCCGTCCTTCCTTCCTTCCGTCCGTTGACTTCGGGCCCGTGCAAACGGACCCGTGCCGAGCCACAGCCTCTTTGGGGTGTGCGTGTTGGAGAGGCTGGTTGTCGTGGAACCTTCCCCGAACCCTGAACACGAGCCCGCACCCCGGCCACGTCCCCGCGCCCTCTATGACTCTATGGCTGGTCATAGGTTCCTGCGACAACCACTCCCTGCTGTCGTCACCTCAGGTCGGCAGCTTCCCCCTTTCAGCAGCAGCAACGTCCAGGTGTCTGTAAAGGCAGGGTTGCTCGCCTGCGCAGAGTGTTTGACATCGTGTTCAAAAAGAACTATATGAGTAAGGGCCTTAGGCCCCGGTACGGCAGATGGTCAATGGCTCATCGGCCGTTCAGGGATTAGGGCATGTGTGTGTAGAGGTGCATCTTCATCCCACGCAAACTTGCAGACACGAATTTGTGTTTCACACCGCTTCGGAAGGAAGGTCACAGGTCACTACGCTCATTGAATCCTCGTCCCTCGTGTTGCTTCTGGCCATCATCCGCTGTGTCCCGTGGCTGGGCGGCCTTGTTGTCTGCACTGCTTGCGCTGCAGGGGGGGGGGCTCGTCATAAAGCTGGACAGGGTTCGCGGCCTTCTCCTTCCCCCTACTGGCGGGCCACCTCCGGAGAGGGCTGCGGTCGGTTCCGGAGGGCGCAAGAAGCCTCGAACCACTTGAAAGGAACAGCGGCGGATATGCGACGCAAGCACCGCTGGGAAAGACACGGCTCCCACGAAGTGCACAGCTTCGGTTTGACCCCGCTCAGCTTCCCCGCGTCTCCCCCCGATGCAAGGGGGCCTGTGCCGCCCCCAAGCAAAGGTGCAGCACTTGAGCCAAAATGGTCTCTCTCTCTCTCTCTCTCTCTTTTCTTCGCTCTTTGTCTCTCTCATAGCTTGGGGATGAGTACGCACTGCCAAAGGCCGATGAGCCAGGTCTCCGGAGGCTTCGCAGGCGCCGCTGGCTCAGGAATTCGGTGTGGAGGCGTGTCCAAAGGGACCTCCCGTGCTGACATACGTTGTACGCACATACATTCATGGAGACAGACAGACAGACAGACAGACAGACAGACAGACAGACAGACAGACAGACAGACATACATACATACATATGCAGATACACACATACATATACGCAGACAGACAAACGGACAGGCAGACAGACAGGTGCGTGTGCGTGTGTGGTGTGTGTGTGTGTGTGTGTTTTTGAAATTTGCGGCTGTAAGTTGTCATGCATGTGTATATATACATACACACATACCTACGCATGTACATACATACATACATACATACATACATACATACATACATACATACATACAAATATACATACATACATATATATATATATACAAATGATTTTATATGTGTGTGTATGTATATGTGTATATATATACACACGCACACACCTGTCTGCCTGTCTGCCTTCCTGCCTGTCTGCCTGTCTGTCTGTCTGCTTGTCTCTGTCGGTGCGTCGGTTGGTATGCATGTATGTATGCAGGTAGGTAGGTATGTATGTATGCGCATGTAGGCATGTATTATGTGTATGTATGTGAACACGCCCACAGTCAATAATTTTATCTGGCAAAGGCAGGTATACACCAGGTGTGTGCACATGTGTAGTATGTGTTTATGTCCTCCCTGTGTGACATATGCTGGCCGACGACCAGCCACCAGCCTCTCCATCTGCAAACCGTCGAATGGCGCGACGAGTTCCTGCGAAGTGCGCTGAGCCGCGGCTCACCGGCAATGGGGTATCTCCAGAACTGGCCAACACAAGAGCGGCATTCCTGTCTTGATGTTTGTCTGCCAGAGCTCATTGAAATTGATCTCATAGGCAAAGTAGTCGCTGTGGATCTGGCACGAAGAGACCCTCTCAAGAGAATCGTCCTCTTACATGCAAATCCACACTCGGGCAGCAACCACCCGCACTCCCAGCTTCAGGTCAGGATGGTCACCTAGGAAGTAACGGACATGGCCGCCGCTGCTGCACAGAGTGCATTAAAGTCCCTTGAAACTCGCACAGGTAGCAGCTGTTGGCACATGGACTTTGAACCCCTTCTGCTTCCCAGCGTGGATTTGTTTCCCGTTCCCTCTTCTACTTCTCGGTGCCTGCATCTCACGCTGCCATAATGGCGTGTTCAATCGTGACATATTTCGACATGCCACGCACCGATGAGCAACAGTTTGCATGGCCACTGCATGTTGCCCCTAGCAGCAGGAACCCCTAATCCATGAAATTCCCACACTGCTTCCAGACATTCCGCGTTAGCTCATCTCGCCAGCTTATTTTTGCCGAGGCACAGAACTGACGCCAGTACTTCTCCAGCCTCTCGGCGGCTGCGTCATCGTAGTCGTACCAGCCGACCTCCTTACAGCCCAGGCTCAGTTGCACCCCGCGGCCGATTTCTGAATTTATCTATCTATCTGTGTATATATATATATATATATATACATATATATACATATATATATATATACATATATATATATATATACATACATATACATATACAAATACATACATATATATATATAATATATATATATATATATCAACGCACGACTACAGGCACGGCTGTCGATTTTGTGCAACTCGGACGGCTTGCTTTGCCAAGGCCCTGCCTTGCCGTCAATGGCGTTGTGCATGTAGAACTGCCACCTACAAGGCAGTTTGGCTCGTGATCGACTCTCTGCTACTTCCGTATTCACACCTGCCCTTGGCATGGCCGCTGCCGCTTGGTTCCAGGCTCACCAGCCTGAGCGTTTCCGCGACATGGGGTACCCTAGCAAAGAGGTGCACTGACTCAAGCAAGTGGCAAGGCAACAGTGCCGCCGTGAAAAGATGGACATGCACGAGCTTGCCAGTAGCAAGGACAAAAAAGCGCGGCGGAAACATTGCTGCCCGCCTGTACTTGCCGGGCATCTCTTCAAAGGTCATGCCAAGTTGACCCCACACGTTGCCTCGTGTTGGGCTAACGGAGTTGAAGGAGCTGCGGGGAGCGGCGAGCTTCAGATGGGTGTCTGCATGGCTATCAGCCCATCAGCATAACGGAGATGTGCCAAGCTGCCTGTCTTCTGACGGTACTTCCTGCATCCGTTACGACGCATTAGGCGTGGGTAGGCAGGGGCTAGGAGTGCGACGCCGGTCCAAGCCTTCGAAAGACTGCCTTGGCAGCGTGGAGCTCCTTGAAAGGACCATCCACGTGCACACGGCCTCCACGCCATCTGAGCTGCCACGCGCCCACCAGCAGGTGACTTGCCGGTGACTCTGAGCTCCACACCATCTAGGCCTGTCCATCCCCAATGCTGCACCGCCCAGAATTCCGAGCCATCAGTGCTCGCCAGGAGCTGCCTCAGAGATATCTCGGCCCTCAAGCGAAGACCGGCCAGTCCAGCAGAGTGAGCACAGCACATGTTGTAGTACTTGTCTGTCCCCTTAGCGCCACAGCCGGATCAAGTCTCAGAAGCAATACCGGTTTACCCATCAAATTTGCTGAAGCAGCCTTGGCCGGATCGTTTAACACCAGCTCCTCCATGTCATGAAGTAAGGGCTGATCGCTCAGCAGGGACATGCAAAAGGCTGAGCTTAAAGCCACATCCCACGTCAGAGTGCCCTTCATCATCAAACCTTTCCTCATCGACAGCTGCGGCTCATTGACTCAAAACTGGCACCAGAAGATCAACGCGTTGCAGAGAAGCGTCTTCGCTTGCTCTTGCACGACAGCAGCTTTGCCTGGCATCGCTGGTTCACGGATCATGTAGGCCTGCGCTTTCACCGCAGCCTCCCAGGCCACTTTTTGCGATCACTGGGGCCTCCTTGGATCCCGAGCTGTCCTCTTAGAACCTACAACCGATCTCCGCCGCAGTCTCTAGGCTGCATGGTGAAAGCAGCAAGAGAAGCACCAGGACTAAAGCTGCTAGACAACTGGTGAGCTTGCAGCCAAGGTACCGTCGTGGCGTATGCCACGGATGTGGAAGAAGCAGTTGCGGAGGAACCCGGCTCGGCCTCGTCCTGGCCGAGACCCCCCCACGCCTGGAAAACCCGAGAAACCAAACTGTGCCCTCCCGGCCTTCGCTACCCTGGCCTTCTTGGCCGGGCTTGCGGAGGCCTTTGCCTGCTTTGTACGAGTGCTGGCGAGCATTGCTTCCGGAGAGCAGGGAACATCCGTCGTCGCAAGTCTCTTGCCCACCTCCCTCTTTTTCGCGGGATCGGATGCCTTTCGTTTTGTCAACGCAAGAACCGATGATAAAGATGGCGCTTCACGACACATCCGCCTTGATGAGGAAGGTGCAATGATCGAGCAGCGACTTCGCTGCTATGCAACAGCCCAGGAAACCTGACAGCCATACCAGCATAACCCAGCGGAGTTAATGCCAGTTGTGCTCAAACGTGCTGGTGCCGCGACACAACACGGTCAGACTGCGCACGGCCTTCTTGTACGATTGGTGTTCCTCGCCCCTTGGCCAAAGCCACTTTGTGCGAATTGGCCTGCTCTCGGAAGGCACAGTCGTGGGCAAGACTGACCCTGACATGACATGCGCCTTCACGTCTTCCTCCGTAGAGACGAGGAACTGCACAGAAGTCGTGACGGTGGAGGAAACCTGGGACCAAGTTCTGGTGTCTTGTCAAAAGTACCACATGCGCTGACCTCTCCGCCATGACGACGAATCAACTCCTCATATGCCTGTGGGGCCAGACATGCCCACAACAGGTTGCATGGAGATCGGAACAACTATGCGACGTCATGCAGGCAGACCTTCTGTGTCTGCGCCAGCTTGCCTCCAATGCAGATTTGAAGGACGCACGCGGGCACAAAGACTCTGATGCAACCTCCGGGCCTGACAATGCGAAGGTGATGCCTTTGAAGAACCTGGCGGCTCCCCGGTCAGCACTTACACGTGAGGACACTGGATAATACCGTCCAACACCGAACAAGCATAAACTTTACTGCGATCGCCAAACCGAGTCCAAGGTACTTTTTGGGGGGCATAGCCGGGGCATGAACCGTGGATAAAAAATTCTACAAATAGCACTCAGTCAGGCTCCTGCTGGTGGTTTGGGCGTGCTGGGCTAGGTGGGGAGGATCTGTTTGTAACGCTGACATGACTGCCCAGGCAGTTGGAGTTGTGCTGATGGTAATTGTCGTGACCGTTCGGACTTATCTTGCTTGAATTCTTGCTTTTATATCAGCTTGTAGCAGTGGCTGCAGCGATAGCATGATTCACCATTCAAGGCTTGAGCCTTGGCGCAGGCAACCGACATGTTAGCCGCTGCGCTGCGTCTCTCCGCTCAGGCGGCAGCCAACCGTATCCGTCATATCCATCGGACCTGAAGTCTGAACTCTCAAACCACGGCTCTCACTCGCGACAGAAACCAGAAAGTGGGCACTGCTCGGAGACCGGAGACCTTGGGGCAGTGACCAACTCCAGCGAGCCCAAGCCTGCAGACACGCACAGAAGTTCACGGCTTCTCTACGCAGTCTAGCCATGGCCACACCACTATATGGCCAGCTTCGTAACGTCGCAAGAGTTGAGGAAGGGCTAGGAATAAATTTCTGAAGCTATTTGGCGCTGCCTGTCCCCTGCTCTAGGCTGAGACTTAGCTGTGAAGCATGGCAGGAGTCTCCAGCTGACAGGGCCTGGCCATCTGTGCCCATGGAAGGTGGAGCCACACGGCGTCAGAAATTTAAAGTGGGTTCTTGTGGCTGCGCTGTATTTTCTGACCGGTCCAGTAGAGGGCGAATTGTGCTCTTTATTCTATGACTCGATGATAATTACATGTTGAGGTCAATGCAGTGTTTGAGCTGGCCAGCAAAGCTTGCGGAGCAACACTTCGACAAACGTACTGTAATCAGAAGCCGCCGTCAACCAACCCGCGGCATGCCGTGCTTTGACCACTGGGCAGGAAAAGAAGCCGGCCGCGAGTTTCCGCGGCCTATCGCTGCTCCGTGCTGCCACAGACTCCGACGGAACTATCAGCTAGCAGAGTGAGACGCCACCAGCACACGCGTAGGATGGAGTTGGCAAGAATGGTAGCACCCTCCAACCGAGAACGTCTCCACTGTCTGCCACGTCCAGGCATTCTGCCGTAGCTACGGCTCCGTGCCCATTGTGACCACCGAAGACATAAATGCTCAGTGTGTTCGCCACCGGTCTGTTGTGGCAAAGGCTGACGCAGCCAAGTCGCGGCGTCGGCATGTCAGCAATAATTTCCCAGACGAAAGCAGCAATGTCCAGGCGCTCGACAGTGGCTAGTGCCCTGCCTCTGCCTGCGTGGCCACCGAAAACAAAGACTGACTTGCCAAAAGCCGCTGCTGAGCAACCCAGGCGCGGCGTTGGCATTGGCGGAAGCGGAGACCAGCGGTTCGATTGCACATGCAACATGTCGGCAGTAGAAAGGAAATCGCGCCACCTGCCACCTACTACGAAAAGCCGATTAGCCACTGAAGCTGCTGCGCAGGCGTCACGCCTGCATGGCATGTCCTCCAAGCCCTCCCACCAAAGGCTAGTGGAGACGTTTAAGCGCTCTGTAACCGACAAGGCCTCCTCGTGCTGACAACCACCAAACACATACAAACAAGAGCCACACGAGGCAACCCCACAGGCTTCCCTGGGCGTTGGCATGTCTGGTACCGGCTCCCACAAGCCCATCTCAACATCGTATCGCTCGACAGTCCCCAGCACATGACCTTCTTGCTGCCCACCGATCACGTAGATCTTTCCCATGCATTGCGCACCACTGCACCAGCGCCTCTCTGTGGGCATAGGCGGTCGGATGTCCCATGCATTCTGCCATGGGTCGTAATGCTGCAAGCATGAGAGCTCAGCCCCTGCCAAACACCCGCCCACGACGAAGAATTGAGGACGCACCTTCTCAAGAGTTGACACGAACTTCGGATGTGCAGAACCAGTCTTGCTATGCAAATCTGGCATGTCCACATCTAGCGCATTGCTGGGGTTACGACTATTGCTCCGAAGCTATCTGCGACGCTAGTACATGTCTTAAGTTGAACACAACAGGTACCAAGTACAATTCGAGGCCAACAACCGAAAGGGCGTGGCCGAGCCTCTTCACAAAGTCTGGGAAGCATTTGCCGCATGCCTGGTGGCACAAGTATTTGCAATGAAAACTGTTCGGAGCCTGACATGTTAGGCTGGCAGCAAAGGCTGAATAGGAGTCCTACGAGATAATACTACGACGTATATAGAAGCAGTCCGTGAACAACGAACAAAACGAACTTCCGTGCCGCGAAATCCGAGCGCTCCACTGGCCCCGTGGCTTCGGCCGGCGCTGGCGAAGCGCTGGGCCGCTCGGAGCCCGGCAGCGAGGCCCAGGGCGCGAGCGAGCTCGGGGAGTTCCAGCAGCTCCTGCTTTTACGAGTAGAATCTTTAGAACCTAGGAGCGTCTGTGGTCTGTGGTGGGTGATGGTGTCATGACCTGTTCGACTTGCACCATGAGGATTCTTGCAAGAGAAGGGTAGGCTCATGCTTGCGAATGCGAGGACCGCAGCCGAAGCTGGACCACCTGCGCACCTTGCCGGCATCCTCATTCTCGCTTGCTCGCTTGCTCGCTTGCTCGCTCGCGCTTGCTCTTCGCTCATGCTCTCTCTCTCGCTCTCTCTTTGGCAGGGCCAAGGGCGAGCCCCCATGTGGAGACACGCCCTTGGTTGGCTGTTTGCACGGCTTCGGACGGGTTCACAAGTTTTCTGTGCGCTCTCGGGCTGTCTGAAAGATCGGCAAGACTGCAAGTCTAGAGGTCCGTAACGCCTGGTAGGTAGCCACTCGTCCGCCAGCTAACACTGTACTCGTTACCTTTTTACCTAAACCCTAAACCCTAAACCGTCGCTCTCCCGCTCTCTCTGTCCCTCTCGCTCTGCTGCTCCGCCCTCTTCGGCCGCCCGCGGTGAGCACCCATTGCAAGCGATCTCCTCACGAGCAAAGCTAAGGCCCCCGCCAGCAGCAAAGCTGCCTGCGCACAAGATTTAAGACCGCAGCTCCTACCGGCACAAGTGCAAGAATAATACCAATAGGGTCGCCCAAGGCGAGGACAATGTCACTGCAGCGTCTATGCGCTTGCTAAACACGGAAACAAGCCCGTGCCAGCAACTGCGCCGAAACAGCAACTACACAGCTTACAAGGCTCATCCCAACAACTGCACACCACTGTTACATTACAATAACTAGTAGCTAGTCACAGGAGGATGGCATCCTCGTCGCCATCCTGGTGGTGACGGTGGTGATTGTGGAGGTGGTGGTGGTGGTGGCAGCAGCAGCAGCAGCATCAGCAGCAGCAGCAGCAGTAGGAGGAAAGGCCATGATTGCAACTCGCTGGTGGGACCGAATACAACCAAGAAATCTGCACAGGTCCACTACGATCAACACGAGGATGAAACACGACAAGGGACCGAGGCTTCCACAACAAGGAGCATACTTGTAGTTTCGTTAAAATGATGGAATTTTCGAGCGGTTGGCGCGCAAAGGCCTGCGTGTACGCCTAAGCATGTATGCCGAAGTGCGACATCACGAGAACCAACCCATGCACATAGCAGAAGAAAGAACATCAGATCCTAGGACCCAAGGACAAACCATTGAGTTTGCAAACGCTTCCGTAAAGATAGGCGTTTCAATTGGTGCCTGCAGCCGCGCTCGCCTGGCGGCCTGCTGCGTCAGGCTCTTGGCCAGGTCAATCTGCTCCAATTTACGGAGCCTCGGTGAAGGGGACTCCGGGAGCTTTGAGCACAACTACAGAGGGAGCAACTTCTGAGCAACCAGGAGAATCAGTCCGTCAGGCAAGATTGCATGTAGTAAACTTCGATTGCACTTTTCTGTCGACTGCACCCACCTACTCGTACCCATTTGGCCCCAGGATCCTTTTCCATATAAGTACATATCTTGGTACGAAATTTGGAACATCTTTTTCCTGGCAGACTCGAGCAAGGCAGGCACGGATCCGCAGGTCTCCACGATTGCCACCAGCACAACAAGTACCACGAGGCACACAACAGTAGTAAGTAGAAGGGGGAGGTACAAGGGAAGTATCAAAAACTGGCTGCCAAGATACGCGCAGAGCCAACCGAATGGCACATGTGAACAGAAATAACTCCAAAAACAGCTCCTATGCAAGGCCAGATGTCTCTAGATCGGGCAGCCTGTCGAGGGATCAACCCGGCCTGGTTTGACCGTGCTATTTTCGTTGAAGCGTGAAGGTAGCATGGCGGCCACTAGCCCTGGTTCCTTTTCGGGACACATCGAGGCACACTGGGTGCAGCCATGAGGGCTTGGGGTGTTGGCCAATCAAGGGGAACTAAGGAGAACACCGCAACGACTCCACGGCACTCAGCGCGGCCGAAATGCAACTCATCCTGTGCGGCGGTAACCGCCAGCGGCGCTGCTCCCAGCGTGGCACAGCCCGGGAGAGGTGCTGCCGGCAAGGGCTCAAGGCCAGCACCCATCCGCTCAAGACATCCATGATGCAATGTGGGAGTCTAGACAACTGTCAGGGTGTAACCTGTTGCTTCGGACTGTGGTTGACTTCTGCGAATCACTTTCAATCCCGATATGGTGATTTTGCTGTTTCAGGGTACATAGCTGATAGCTCTCACCCGAGATGGCAACGGCTGGAGCCGTGCAGGGAATCTTGGGTTGTGGTTCAAACATGCTGCAACAAAGGAGCTGACGTCGTTGATTACAGAGTCAAGCATAAGGCTCCTCCATCTGGCCCTTAAATGGGCTCTGGAAGGTGGTGCACTCCGAATTAGCTGCCAGGGGGCAGATTAATTTGCCTGCGGCATCCACGCCGTCCGTGCCAGTTGCCAACACTAACTATTGGCTAAGCATTGCATTGCTGTACCGTGCTCGGCAGCAGCGGCCCTAGGAATGCACGACAGCTGATGCAACTTGGCAGAAACATCGCTCGGCCTTCCCTGGCCATCTCGGGCTCAATGACCCAATCCGGCAGAACAAAACCGAAACGAGCAAGGCGAGTTAGCACGCCAATAAAAGGAACAGATGTAAAACTTAGCTGACTTAGCTGTCCAGCTGGTCAATGTATCAGCACCGGGGAGTCTGCCTGAAGAGCATGGGGAAGGCTTCATATCTACGCGACCCCAACTGCCACTTCGACATCGCCTGCAGCCATGTGAACTCAGCCAAGGCAGCATTGCAACGACGCCGCAATATTTCCACGATTCGCATGGGGTGGCCTCTGCTGCCTGGCAAGGACATTGGATCCTATGCCACGGGGCTGAAGCACAATCCTGCTTCCATGCCTAGATCACTCAAGCAGGTGCTGAAGAACTCCTGAACAAGCGAGCAAAGCCGCAAAGGGCGCAAAGGCGTGTGTTCGCCATTTTTGCGTCGGTCCTCTAGCATCTTGCGAAGGAGGGCAGCATGAACGAGAGCAGCCAGTCGCAGCAAACGAGCCTGAACAATTATGTGGGTTGGCCGCGAGGCCGCTCTATGCCGCTCTTCGCAGAAAGTTTCGGGGCCTCTATGGATGGAGGAGATGCAACGCAGCGAAAAGCAGCAGCGGCGAAGGTTACGGAGAACACGGCCTGGTCCCAGAACCCAAGGCTGAGACGGAATCTCGGGAGTTGGCAGTTGGCAGTATGTCGGATTCCCCTCCTCTAGCGGCTCCATGCCCTCATCCACCTCCACCTCGCCGAGACGGCCCTGAAGCCTTTCGAGCACCTGCACACATTTCTGCACTGCACACTCGTTTCAAGGAAAAGGGACGGCGGCGCGGAGATGGGCCTCCGAGGCCAGGCAGAACAAGGCCTCCTTCTCCCAGACGGAAACCTCAGCAACAAGGGCAGTATGCCGCAGTGCTCTGCGGAGAGAGCGTTTCAAGGGCCAAGGGACCGGGTCCAGGAGGTGGGGACGGCACAGCACTGCTTCTCGGAGCTCCTTCTGCCACTGCAGCATCTCCTCAGAAAAGAGCAGAAGCGGATGGCTCGGAGTCACGCGTGGCACCCTCCCCTTTCTGGAGCGGAGTCGCCAGGTTCGAGGAGAAGATTTCGCCGGCCATGCGATGGAGCCGAAGGCGCTTCTCTGCCTCCGTGTTGCCCTCCGGCTCTGGTTTCTCCTTGCCCATTTGCTCAATCTCTTTGCCGCAAAGCTGCGCACCGGCTACGCCTGCCTCCCTGCGCTTGCGCTCTGGCATCTCGTCACCTTGAAAAACGTGCTTGCTGCGTTAGGGTGCCCTCCACCCCAAGGTGAGGGACGAGGCCGAGGTGCCCATTTTTGCTCTGACATTCAGCGCTTGCTGCAGGGATGCAGCAAGACGCTGCGCGGCCTCGGTGGGCTGAAGCTCCAGCTTGCAAACGAGAACTTCTAACAGTCACCGTCCCAAGCTTGCACAACTGCACTGCACAACCCACCGTCCCGGGATTCCGGCCTCGAAGCCGTCGCTGAGCACCATGACCGCGGCAGCGCAGTGCAGCGCGGCCTGGCTGGCCATCTCCATGACCTCCCAGACGATGCTGCGTCCCCGACATGACAGGGAACATTTGTGTGAGGGCGACCATGCGGCGATCAGACGCACAAACCACAAAATTCTACATTTCCATGCTGGCTTTTGGAACCCACTCTCTCGAGATTTCCTTGGCGGAAGTGCATGCGTTCGACTGCTTCTTGCTTGCCCATTAGGACCATGAGGCAGTGCCTAAAATACGGAGTTCCGATGGCCGTGACAGGGGAGACGCTCTCCGAGTCTCTCCACGAAAGCCCAGGAGTTGCATGAACAGCCCGTTACCGATACGACACGACAAATGTCCACAGTCACAACAGGCTGCTGGCGCCTCGTCGCCCAAGGTCTTGCCGGACTCCCCCTGAGGCTCCCAGAAGGCCTCGCTGTCCTTTGAGGGGAGGGCCGCTCAAACTCTTGTGCCAAGGATAGCATAATATAATATAACAGAATCTTACACTGTTTATAGTACACTCTACTACATTCATTAGATTGTGTAATCATATGTAATTATGGTACGAGTGTTACAAGTACCTCGCCCTTAGTTCCGTAGGGCAAACGCGGCCAGAGCTCCGAATACTCCATGGCTTGGTTGCTCGCCTTCCAGCCAATATCGCAAGCTTCGGTTCCCAGAGTCAGAGCCGACTTCATCCTGTCGAAGTGCTGCGACCCCGACACACATCTAGTTGGTACTGATCAGCAGAATCCTCTCGGGCTCTAAGGACCGCAGTTTCATGTTATGCAGCTAAATCTCTTGGTTCAACTTAGGGACCTTATGGGCGACGCAACCTTTAAGGGATCCCAAGCCGTGCCCCAACTTAGAGAAGCACCCGGCCCGTCCTAAACCCCAAGCCTGGCAAAGGCTATGAACACATGCTGCTCTTGTCTGGCGAGGTGCTGGGACAGACACTTCTTCGTGTCCCTCGTCACGTTACCAAAGAGCTCCTCCGGCATAGATGCACTTACGTCCAGCACTGCCAGCAGCAAAGGCAAGACCTGCGGCAAGTCGAACAACCGACAGCGCAAGCGGCCGGTGCTCAAATCTTGAGACCACTTGCCACGTCTTCCGTCCCGGCCTGCGCTTGCGTTGCGGACGCGCTCATACCCAAGCGTGCAGCTTGCTCCCCGGTGGTGTTGACAGCGCCTTCCACTGCTAAAGCATTTGTGTCCTCCTTGCATTGGAACTTACCTGCCTGAAGCGTGAAGCACCAGCCGACTGCGCCCGACGCGACTGCTGGCACGCCACACGGCTCCGCCAGGCTTCTCTGGCTGGCCCGGGTTTCCTGTGTGTGCACAAGGCAAAACAGTCTCCACAATTCTTTCGATGCGGTACTCCGCCGGCCTGACACGGCTGCTTCATTTTCTTCTTCAGGAACTGTTTCTAAGGTCCTGCTCACAGGGTAAGGTTCGGTGACTGTTCTATCCAGCAGATTCCGAACAATCTCTGCAACTCCTTCGGCCAGGCACGGTCTGGGCCCGGGGGGCAGCACGCGAGGGTGGCTTCCGCATCAAGAGCTGCATATCTGCCAAGGCCTCTGAGCTTTCAGTCTCACGAAATGCGCAGACACAGCAGCAGGCTCAGCTGGCCTGGGCCGACCGCAGGACCAGATCCGCCTGCAGAGCCATCTCATCCGCGCCGGAGTGCTTCGGCAGCCTCGGCGACTCGAGGTTCCACGCGCTCAAGAGCACCTACCTAAACCCTATTTTTTGAACCCAGTCTAAATCCTAAACCCTAAACCCTATATACCCTAAACCCGAAACCCTTGTAATGCACCTACTAGAGCCGAGTCGCTTGAATTCCACGCCCCGGACCACAGTCTCACCAGGGCCAATCTGCGGCACCACGTCCACTTGAGAGGCCCGCGCGATACCGTCCTTTTTTGGATGGTGCCATGTTCAGATGTGGCTCCACATGTAAATCAGTGTAAAACCGCAAAATCTTCAAGTTGTCCATGTTTTGCGTGAAAGTTGGGCTTGGCCTCAGCGAACCTCCACCGCCCGCAAATCTACACCATGCAAAGGCACGAAAAGCCACGAGGGAAGCTTTGCAAGGAGCCATAAGTCACCAAAACCAAAAACCTAGCAGAAAAGTCTGGCCTTCAGAAAGCCAAGCATCTTTGTGCGACTGAAGCAGCTCGTAGGCTCCTCTGAGCGCTTGAAATGCTCCTGTGGATGTCTCGCCCTGCCTGCAACAAGTTGAGTCGAGTTGTGCTGACAAGGAGTTGAAGATATCGCAGGAGATGCCGCCTTTGCTGCACATGCCTGCGCTACAGCATTTGCAGGTGCAGGAGGCTCGTTGGCCTGTCTTGGCCCCACCTCTGTGTGAGATGCCAGATACCAACAACCAGGCATCAAAGCCGGTGCTTGATCTCTGCTCCCTGGCCTATACATGGGCAGAACTTCTAATTTCCAGAAGTGGTATCGTGCAATGCCGCCGTGCCGATCTGTACAAGCACATTAAACGAGACAGCCACAGCTGTCCTCACCGAACTTTGCAAGGTAAGAGAGCATCTGCGATTCAAGTGCGGCCAAGTGTTAAGATAAGCTGTGCATGTACCCCTAGAGGGGTTGTAACCGTTTCCAGAGACATAATATCTACCTACATCTCCAGGAAGTGGACAGCGAGACAGCTTTGATCCACTCAAAAGATGTCCCGGCCGTGGACGGCAGCTCAACGATCACTGCGCAAATAACAAGTCATCCCTGGTGTGCAGTGTGGAATCAGTCTTCGGTCGGCGGTGTTGTCTTTCTGATGCCTGCTGGACATCATGTTCCTCCTCTGACCGGGGCTGAACCTCCACAAATGTGTGCCTCACGACAACTTTATGCTGAGATGACCTTCGCTGGGCCAGCTCAATTCGTCTGTTCAAGGCTTCACAACTCGAGCGAGGAATAAACCTTGGTTTCGAGTTGTCGTGGATATTGGGTGCCGTTGTTCCACCATTGGCATGGCGGTATGCTGTCTTCTGCAAGGAGAAGGCTTGCAAAAAGCGGGTTCGAATCTCCGTCCACTCTTCACTCCGCACGATGCATTGATATGGAACAATCTTGCGTCCATCAAGCCTGTCGTAAACCACCACAGGGATGTTCAAGTTGCGCAGAAACCGCTGGAGGTATGTAGAGAATCGGAATTTCTCGTCACCGACCATGCTGGGGTCGAAGCGAGTCCACCCACTGAGTCCAAGCGCCTCACCTGCCGCGATGGTCACTGTGGACTCTGTGTCTTGGCTGGGCAGGAAGGGGAAGCCACGCTGCCAGGACTGGATTGTCAAGGTCACATAGGCTGCCTGATCGTGGCTGCGCAGCTCTTCCACCCCTGGCCGATTGAGCCACCACTGACACGTCCTCCTGCAAGACTCGATCAGCAGCCCGAAGTGGGTTGTGGCCCAACGTGCAAACTTGTCCTCCGACACGCTGAAAATTCCCGAAATGTGGAATTTCCCGTCTCCTTGCGGTCGACAGTGCAGCAATCCTTAGTGCCATCAGCGTGCGCGACTCCAGAGCTCGGTGCTGGGAACTTCGGGAAATTTGCAAAACGAACAGCTCCTGCGCTGGCAACAGGGCATGGACGCAAATGTCTCTTTGCAGACCAGTAGCCTTCCGGTGGCTCACCTGTGTAATGGAAGAGGCCGATGGCACAGTCTCCTTTCTTAGGATAGTCGCGGGAAACTTTCTGCAAGGCTGTGCATGCCCCATCACCAGTCGTAAAGGAGAACTCTACGTAAGGTCTGGCAAGCCTTCCAAACAAGACGGTGCAGAGCCGAAGCAATCCCCAGCTGGAGAAGCGCTTGATGACGGCCTCTCCAGGCCCCAACATCTCCAGCAGCTCGACCCGGCCGAAACGGTCTCCGCAATGTGCCTGGTGTCGTTCTCGTGTCTCTGGCCTCACGAGAATGCAGCTGGTGTCTTCCGGAGGATTCTTCACCACAACATCTTCCATCGAGCACTTGATGATGTGACCCCCCCAAGGGCAGTCGCAGTGGGACAGGGAACATCGTCCCTTGTCTATTGCAACCTCCCAGCCCTCATGGGAGAGCAGGTTTGGGACGAGCTCGAACCATTCCTCGTTGCACTCGGGTGGAACCGCCATGGTTCCTGCGACCTCAACGACCGCTGGAACGTTATAACTATAATGCCTTGAGCCACGAGAACACGAGAATCCATAAATGATGCTTGTGTCTCTTCCAACCACTTCTGCCACAGTCTCAACTTCTGATCTAAGCCCGCATGCATCTCTGCGCAAGCCCTGCAACCGCCAGCCTGTCTGGATGCACCTCCCGAGCCTTCCGGCGGTAGGCCTCCGGCTCCATAGCTCGAGGCTCTGTTAGGCTCCGTTTCCTTGCCTCTCCCTGACTTTGGGTGCTTTGGGCTTGCCTTGGCCAAATCCTCCGTCGACGCGCTGTGGCTGAGTCCAAGCAGCTGCCTGAGGTCGACAAGGCTTTTGCTGGATTGCACGATTCTCCTAGAGGCCCTCAGACAGCCTGGCATTGTCCAGCGATAGAACCTTTTGCAGCGCTTTGAGGTCGAAGCCTCAGTATTGGCGCTGCGAAATTTCAGGGTGATCTGCGACACTCTCTTCATCTGAGCAGCGAATTTCTCCGAGGGAACGCGCATAAGCCGCAAGGCGCTGAGCTTTTGCGCCATCAAGGAACCCCTCAGTCTCCAAGGCACCTGGGTAAGAGACTTGCTTTTCGGATGGAGGGTTGCGGCTTTGAAGGTTCCTGCGCCGGGACAAGGCGCCATCGTCTCTGCGACTCTTGATATCCAGAAGCAGTAACAGCTCCTGATCAGTCATCTCTCCTTGGATGCTGCCATCCACCGGGCTTTACCTCCCTCCAACAGGGCCCTTTCCACTCGGGAGGTCCCAAATACACAGGGCAACATCCTAAACTTCCCTACGCCACTTTGCTCTTGCGGCAAGACAAAGAAGTCAAGAAGCTGCCCACATCGTCGTGTCGCGGAAGACGACATCCGCATTGGGACAGACTTGCAGCTCGAAGAGTCTCCAAGAAGACACTCGCATCCAGCAGCCTTAGCATGCTGTAAGCAGTAACAGCACTGTATCGCTGACACGGGGATCGAAGGAAGTAAGACCTGACCAATCGAGGTCGCAGCTTTTGCTGCGAGCCGCCGTCTGCAGCGGGGTGGGCCTGTTCCACACCAGCGTGCGGCAGTTGCTGCGCCGGAATACATCAATAGACACCGCTTTGCGGGCCAGAGACATGCTCATGCGCGTCTCGGCTGCCAGCCAACGGTTTTTGTTGATGTTCAGGCGCAGGTACAGCCCAGACCTCAACCCTGACCCCTCAACTCTTGAGCCCGTCGTCGCACCCGAAGCTGCAGGCGGCGGAAGGCCAGTGCCATCTGCAGGCTTCCACCGCCGGGGTCGCGGTTGCCGCCAGGTCCGAGGCCAATGCCTCTCCACGCTCAAACTCGACTCGGAAGAGGCGCGAGATGCGTGCGATGACATGGCGTGGGCTGCAGTCCAGGCGCCGCCGATGAACCATTGATGAGCATTTGCGAGCGCCTCACTGTCCGAGCAATCATGGCGGAAAGTTGGGCCATATGATTAAGAAGACTTCTGAGAGGTCGCCTGTGCCGGCTTCTCCTTGGGCTGAGCAGGCAAGAGCCCTTCCAAAGTCCTCGCATCCTTGGCTGGATTCCAACAAGCAGGCTCCTCTCCTCGGAATATCGCTACGGACACCCCGCACAGATCGGGCATTACAGAGGTGTATGAGTGGGACGGCTTTGGCTGCACGCTGCTAGCAAGTGACCTCGCAATTGAGCTTCTTAGTGCGTACTTGCTGTGCGGGCGTCTGAACGCATGGAAGGAGCACCGCCGGCCAAGAGCGCAAGCAAGGACGACTGCGAATGCAGCTCGATGTGCTCTGCAAGCACCTTTTCTGCCTCTCGATTTCACGAACTTAGTTCCCACCAAATCATAATAGAATCACGGCACCCCAACGACCCATGGAACAGCGCAAACATAAACGCGGCGGCTTGACGTCAAAGACCGTTTCGGATGATGCAACGTGCTTCCAAGTTTCTATTTCAAGTCTATCAGAGGAACCCTGCGAAGGAGGGGTCGTGGGACGGGGGTCGGAAATAGGTGGGCCACCCATTCCCGGTGAGTTTGGGGGTGGGGGGGGTCAGAAGCGCGATGTCGGACAAGGAAATGTGGCCCCTCTGTGCTACCCTTTTTTCACAAGGGACTCTGCT
>CAJNDV010031322.1:10790-23502 GCA_905221635.1 Symbiodinium sp. CCMP2456 | reverse complement strand
CAACTTTCTGAAATTTTGCATATAGCTTGACGGTGACATCATATAAAGTACGCTCAAAGAGATCAAAGGTATCTTGCGGGAGGAGAACTTGAAAGGAAAGCCAGTGGCCTACGTAGCGCAGATAGCAAAGCACAACTTCCAGAACATTGAACATATCCGAAGCCGGCTCAAAAGACAAGCATTGCCACCCTTCTGTGACATCCAACCAGATGGCAGTCACAGACTGCGGGCTCCACTGCACGAACAAACACAATCCCCAGTGGCACTCATGAGTAAGAGCATGTCGCCACTTCGACACCCAGTCAGTAGAAGCTTTTGCATAATGAGGTGTCTGGCAGTATAGATCCGCCACAGCCTGTTGATGACTAGCCCAACGCTGACGATCAGCTGCCAACTCACGTAATTCATGCCAGCTGGGACCGCCAGTCGATACACAGAGACCCGTGGCAGCAACGACATGATGAACCCACTGAAAAAGCTGTGCTACCCTGCTTCTGGAATCTTCTAGACTCAGACCCCAGCCCCAGTTGAGATGGAGTTTCGTGCAGTTTGTGTGTAGATACTTGGGTAAAAGGAACGGGGCCACTCTACGGTCTACGTGGACCCTGATGCACAAGAACCACAAGCCCGCCAACACCCAACTAGTTGTCTGTACTGTACCATATGATGCCATGGAGTCTCGTGCAGTTCCTGGAAGGGAAACGGGGGCACCCGACGGTTTATGCTCATGTGGCCCCTGATGCACGAGTTTCACAATCCCGCGCCTGCATCCACTGCAATCTCACCTATGCCTTCCCGTGTTCGGCAGTGCAGGAAGGCTTTGCAGAGAGATGCGCGCAAATTCCGCAAAGCATAGATTCACACCGATTTTTCCGACCCACCCCACGATGAAACAATCCAACGGCGCCCCCCCCCCCCCACCAGCAACCACCTATTCGAAGAGGTCCTCCTAGTCTTTTATCTATTTATCTATCCACCTATGCAACTGTACGCAAGCAACCGCAAGCACCCGTGTCTTGCACGGCGATGCTGGCCTGCAGACCAATGTCTGCTGCTGCGTCCTCAGCAACCTTGCCAGATCCCCTGGCCAGCAGCAACGATCGGACGCAGAGACGAAGAACTGATAACACTGCTTGATGATGCCACCGGGACACTCTCCCGCATCTGGGGGGATATATCTTCGCAAAGCATCCAGAATTCGGCAGAAGCAGCCATGCCATGACAGACGTCCCTGTCAGAGATGCCGTCTATGCAAAACTGTGTAGGACACGAACCGGCTTGGGAAATACGAACTCTTCGCAGTACAGGTGGGTTGAAGCAGCAAAGGCCTCCATCCAGTCGGCTATTGCACCTGCTTCGATGCCCGAATCAGGAAGGTCAGTTGCCCAACTGGTGGGCAATGTTGGCACAGCCACTGCACCTCCAAAGCCAAAGGTAGCGCAGATGCGATGGGGAAATGAAAGCATCAATTTGGCACCTCCTAAGCCTTCCCGCCACGAAGATCTGACAGGTGCTCTCTTGCAGCCGCCACATTGCAGCATGCCTGCATGCGAAGGCACACTGAAAGAAACGTGACATTTGCATCTTCACCTGTCCAACAACGCGCTGTCTGACAGCGGGCCTAGCCGTTCCTTGTTCTTGGTGGGGACTGCTAGCTTCTCGCTCTTGCAGCTGTCAGCGGATTCTGATCTTCGGGGAGTCTCCTCCTGAGGTTTATCCAAGTGTGCACCAAGCGGATGGTCTCCTTGCGAATTTCGGGCGAAGGCCTTGGCCTTGGCAGGCGAAGGCGCCGCGACGGTGATCGCATGCGCGCTCTTGCCAAGCCCTGCAGTTCGCAACGTGACGGAAACCGGCGCCACACAGGGTGGCGCGGTTCCTGCAGTAGGCGCGATGGGCTCAAACGAGCGGGTGTGTCTTGAAGGCACGGAAGCCTGTAGTTTGGCTGTCTGCGGAGGATTGGGTGCAGTGTCCAGAGCTTTGCTGACACTCTTATCTGAAGAGGGTTCTGCATCGCTCTTCGGCTCCGCTTCCGGCCCATCCTTGGGTGCAGAGGTCTCCGGACTCTGCTGGTGCTCCTTATTGAGATCTGGCCGTGGGGTAGAATACTTCCGAGCTGGGGCAGCTTTGGGCTTCGGAACTTCTGGCGCTTTTGGTATTGCCTGCTTTGGTGATTTTGGTGCATCTGCAGCCGGAAGCTGGGGCAACTCCCGGACGCCTTGCACTTGTTGGTTGCCGTCTGGTGCAACTTTAGAGGCCGCGGCTGCCTCCTGTGCAGGAGGCTCGCTCGGACCAGTCGCAGCTTTCGTCTCTACGTTGGAGGTGTTCGGAACCTCCGCCGGCACTTCTTTGCTGGAAGTGCTTGGGCTGCGTCCCGTTCCCGAGGCCGATTCGGCAGGGCCGGTAGGGGGTGTGGCCGACGGCACGGCTCTTTCGGAGACTTCGGGAAGGGTCGCTGGGGCTGGTACCTCTGCCTCAGACTGCTTCCCCACTGGAGTGCTGCTTCTTCGGGGAGTCTGCGCTCTTGGGCGATGCGCCGGCCTGGCAAATTTCACGCTCGCCTTCAGCCGTCCAAGCACTGATTGACTTGACAGCACGGTGGCCTCGACTTAGGCTGGCTCTTCCCCCTGGCTCGCCGGGGCGTGGGTGTACCTGTCTGCCACATATCTGAAAAATGCAACTCACGGCAGCTCTGATTGCGAGCGTGATATCCCATCAGCCGCAAAGAGCTGAGTGTTAGTTCCAACCAAACAAGTCTCGCCCTGCGATCCGAACACTGTGCTAACTGTAGGTTACGGGAGGCCACGTGCTGCTGCAAGGCCCGTCGGCCGTCATCACATGTCATCATCTTCATTGCTAAACTGCATCAACATCTGACAAAACAGAACCCTCTTTTGCGACACTCTATCTGCTTTCTCAGTCCCCCCTTCACGCAAGCACTCTGCTAGCCTTAGCTGTCCTTCAGTTCCCCTAGTCCAAGTCCAAGCGGCGTCTGCTGCTAGCGGAGACATGGGAGACGACCGGGCGGCCGCGCCAGGGTAAGCCCGCTTCAAGGTCAACTTCTGCCTTTGTCCGCAGGTCACACAGCACACACTGATGGGCGGGTTTCGTCTCTCACTCTTGTTTCTCAAAGCCGTCTCCAGAAATACTTCTTATACACGAAATCTACACAGCAAAGTCAGCAAACTAGATGACCTTTTTTCGACATCGACTTTTTCCCTGCTGGGCCGCGGGGCCGTGCTGATATTTTCGAACGACTTCATCCCTAGATCTCGCGAGCGGACAAGATGCGACATTTTGTGCACGGCACTTCCAAACGGCTGCCTCCAAGTCGACCTCCCATGCCTCGTGGCAGCTTTGGAAGCAGAGGAAGCTGGCCTAAAGCTTATTGCTTCGACAAGCCTCGCCGGCCCTTGGCACAAGCGGCAGCCCTGTGATTGCCGCAGCACGGGCTCGCAGGCTGCTCGCTGCCCACACGGCGTTCTTCGACCAGGAGAAGCTTTCCGACATCCGCACCGGCAGCTAATGAAGCTTGGCTGATAAACTTGCTGTCTCTTTCTGCAACATGGTATACATGAACAGTTGCTTCTGTTCCCGAGAAAATCAGCCAATATGACCTCTCAAGTACAAGCGGTGAAGTGTCGTGATAGGCTCAGTCTCCGGGTCAGGGAGGCTATCGACGGGCTCACTGGTGGTGCACTCGAACCAAAGCAGCTCCCCTGCTTTGCAGTGACCGTGCAGGAATCCATGGAGATCATGCCCATAGGCCCATAAACCCGCAGGCGTCATTTCTGTCAAACAGCTGCTCTGAGCATCATTCGAGGTCCAGTCGTAACACTGGTCCTAATCCTGTCTCCTACCTGCGCTCCAGTTAAGGTGACACTATGGCTTCGACGTGGTGCCGTGCTATCTGGGCTGCTTCTCGACCTTGAAGGCATGGTAGCCCATTCCCTGACAAAGTCAATCACTGGGGCGACTCGGGCTGCGCTCCTCCTGGCTGGCCTGTCGCACGTAGCGCGCCTGCACACTCTGCCCAACCACGTCCTGAGGACAAGTGCTCCAGTTCACGAGTCATGGCTAGACACGGAAAGACTCGCTGCAGACAAGCTGCAATGTGTTTCCCGGTATGTGCTCGAAGGAAAATCGTGTCTCCTACCGCCTTAGCAGGCATGCTGGCATCAGGAACGGCAGGGTAGCAGCACCAGCAGCATTAGCCTTGGACATAAGGGGCGAGCAATGGGTCGAGGAAGTGCCCCGGAGTGCTCGACGACGAATTCTTGTCGGGGGCCCATGTGGGCTCCTCGAGCACTGACCTTTCAGCTCTCATCCCCACATCCTTCCTTGGATGCAGCTGTCGGCGACTGGTCCGCAGCCTCATCTCCGTTCACCTCCAGCTTGAAACCGTTTGTGTTGGTCAGGAATATCCTCCACCATGCTGGGTCTGCAGGCAGCCGCTAGGCTTGTACATCAAGGTCTGTCGGTCCTGTCACCATGGTAGACATCGCCAACGGACCGCTTCTCCACCTTGAAGGCTTGACCAGAGGCCTGGCGAGCGCGCCAAAAAAAGGACTTCTTGGGACCCTCTGAGCTGATCCGAGGCTTCCCGTGATTTTTTCGGTGCCTTCTCGGACGAGTGGGCTCCGACTTGGAAGTCGTGGATCTGCATGGCAACATCGGCGATGTTTTCTAAGAGCCCAAGGCAAATCTGTTAGGGCCCGAACTCCGAGGAGCTTCCCATTGTAGGCCCTTTGAAAAGCTGACGAAGTAAAGGCAAAAGCAATCCCAGCAAGTTCCACGACGAGCCTCAGGTATATGGTGTCCCCAGGCTTCACGACAGGATTCAACGAAGCGGGGCCGGCGTTTGCCATTTCGCCACCTAGTCTCGACACCACTCGGTGCCAGCGAGCAAAACAAAACACCGCTTGGCCTGGCCCTCCCCAGGTTCGCCACTGCCGAGCCGCCAACACCTGCCCACAAGTGCGCAGATCAGAGAATTAGTGCTGGCCGCTGGCTGCCGCTGTCTGGCCTCAGGTGTGACCTCGGATCCTTTTGCGAGAGTGGTTGCGAGGAGCGCCATGAGGGCACAGAGCATGGCAAGGGCTTCGGGAACAACCGTCACTCTCGAGGGTGTGCTACTTCATCGCGTAACACGGAGATTGATTCGGCGTTTGCAAGTGCAGGAGGTCTACACGGTCTGAGTAGTGGCATGGCTGATGATTTTGCTGCATGATAGGCATCTCGGCAGCATTCAATCTACCCAAACAGTCATGCACCGTAGAACTCAGCTTTGATTGCTTTCAGCATGCAGCCAACAACGACATGTCTGGTGGCCCGCTCATGTTTTACTCTGGAGCAGCAAGCCTTCCTCGCGCGTGCCAGTCTTGTTGACAGGTCTTGGCTATTTTCCCCATCCTGAGAACATTTACAGACGAACGTGAAAACGTCCTTGTCTTAATCGACCATTCTTGGCTGCTTCCTTTGCGGTTTCGTCGCAGCGTTTACCTGGACAGGGCAAGTGATCGACGAAAGGTGGATCTATTCATCAAGGAGGTCGCAGTGCAAAGGCTGAGGAAGGGCACAACTAATTCTTGGCATGCTTAGCTAGCAATAAGCCAAGGACAGCCTAGGGCTTAGGACGCAGGCAAGCGGCTCCGCTGTTTTGGCGGACGAAGTTTGTCAGGTGCTCATTGGACGGCCGGCCCAGACGGCGGACAATGCGTACGCCTCCTCTACAGTGTTCACAATAGGAGCAGCGTGCCCACAAGCCAAGCTCCTCACATCAACCGCTCTCCTGTTGGAAGTACCTGCCGCTTGTCGTGCTGCCCGAGCAGCTTCTTCGCCTCGAACCGCCGACAAAAAAATGCCCAAAATCTCTTGCATCCTGTAGCACTTAACAAACCCGCATCGCTGCTAACCGTTGCTAACCGACTGTCAGCACAACAGCTTGAAGCTTAGCTTGGTGACAGAGCCGGCCTCCTCATGAGTTGCGTGAGTGTCGACCAAGTCACTGTCTGGCTCCTGCGGGCAATCCAGTAGTTGGGAAAAGCAGGCGTGCCTGCAACGGTGATACCTGGTAGATGATGGGCAGTTCGCCGCCGCCATCAGCCTGCCACAACCGCAAGGGAGAGTCAAGACTACGACAGCCGAATGGGCAGAGCCAACTTTTTTAACACCGGGCCCCAAGAGTTTAGAAAACTCTGCCATGTGCCATATGCCGCAGTAAGATACCGTGAACCTGACACTTCCTCAACGCAGGATTCAGGTCAAGCACCTGCGACTCCCGCCTCGGAGAGAAGATCTAGGCTTTCCAGACGCGAGCGCCGCAGATCCCTCATCTTGTCAAAGGCCTGGTGACAAGGCTCTTGAATCATTAAACCCTAAACCCTTTTTGCATCTGGTTTGCAGCGACTCAACCAGGACGCTAAAAACCCTAAACCCCTAAACCTTGAACCCCAAACCCTAAACCCGAAATTTTCAGAAAGGAGCAGCACGGCCTTGCAGAGCGAGATGAGCGCCTCAAGCTTGGCCTTCGTGTGTGGTGGGCTTAAGATCAGCGGAGTAGCGGCTGAATGGTGCATGAGACTACAGACGAATGTACTGGGCGGCTCTCGGGCAGCTACAGATACAGTCGAAAAAACAATCAACCCAGACAGATGTCGGCGAAACCTAAACCCTAAACCCTAAACCCCAAACCCTAAACCCTGCATCCAGGCCTATTGCAACTGCCGGGTACCCCTGAAAGGAGCCTAAATTTTAAACCCCTAAACCCAATAGAAGAAGAGACAGGACCCCTTTGTGAGCCGAGGCGCTTTGCGAAGCATCTCCAGCCTCAGACCTGGAAGTTGCTGGCATCCGCTTGTGGAGATGGAGCAGCGTAGGGGCTTGGCATGAGAATTCATGTGGAATGTCAGTGGACCCCTTGTGTGCAAGGGCATTCGAGCATGTAGTCCATTGAAAACTCATAAGCTTCAGTACTTGGCTGGGCTACTTGTCTTGCAACCACACCTTGGAGGGTTCTACACATCTCAGACGGACACACGGCCATGATTGCAATGACAAGGCTGCCAAATGCCGCACTTGTGAATCCGACTCCCTGACAGGTTAGGTGGCCGGCTGTTGGGGATCAGTGGTTCAGCGACATCTTTCCTCAAGATCCAGATTGCCGCGGAGTGCGCCGTGACTCAATGCCAGAGGCGTCTAAGCTCTAGACTCTAGTTGCAACCAAGCTTCTTATTGTCAGCGGGCTGTGAACCCAGGGTCTTAACGACTTGCAGAAATCGCTGCTGCGCCAGATTTCTTCGAAGACTGGACAGGGAAGTGGTGCTTTGACTGCAGTTTTAAGGTGCGGAACAGGGCCCAAAGGCGCCTCAGAGCGAACTGCACGACGGGTGTCGTGCTCTCGGCGCCAACACCAAGACGCTTCGAGTGCTTCTGCAGGAAGCGGCTGGTGGCCACCCCTTCGCCCTGCCAAGTACGGCAAGATTGGCTCTCAAGGCGGGAGAGATCCTGAGACGTCAAGCCTCGATGGCCAAGTAGAGGATGTACCATGCTAAGATCTCCTGGCAAGATGCCCATGCCGGAGCTTTCAAATCTGGCCTGCAAAACGTCTGGCCTTCACCTTGGCGGCACCTTGCTCTAGCTCCGGGTCCTCGTAATAGGCCTCTGGACTTTTTTCAGTGGCCCTCGCCAACGGGTCAAGAAACGGCCTCCAGCTCTTGCGCTGCTGTGTTGAAGGCACGGAAGTCCCCGGACTCGAGGGCGACTTGTGCCCAATACTCGTGAGCCTGGATGCACCCAGCATGCTGGGATCTCGGCTCTCAAACTGTGACATTCCCGGCAACATGAACCAAGCCTCGACAGCAAAGCCGTTGTGTAAATGCTGAACCCTCAAGTCTTGTGAGATGCTTCTTAACCTGGGCAGCAAGCACGAAAGCAGAGCAAGCTGGGTGAACACGACTTCATTAGCAACCCACTTGGGTGCACTCACACTTCGTGGGTCCGAGAGTCATCTCACCAACATGGCTCCAATCTTTTTGGCTCCTCCATTTCTCTTTGGCCAGCACGAGGGCCTGGAAGATTGAAAGCTGCGTCACACTGCCCTGCTCCATAGCGTACGTTGTTGATGGGCTCGCGAGCTATACGTGCCTCCCGCAGGACGTGCAGTGGCCGAACATCTTCCGGCTTCGGCTGCCCGCAGAAGCGCATCTAGGATCACGTGAGGGTCCCAAGTATCGTTTGGAGACGAGCACGATGGATGCGATCCAAGGAACGAAGGAGCGCTCAGGGTCCGTATTGCGGCCCTTTATCGGCTCGCCGGAGGCGGTCGACTTGCCTCCGGCAAGGCCGCAAGGCTGCAAAACTGACTTGGAGTACGAGTGTCATCCCCCAGAAATGCTGCAGCATGCTGCAGCAAATGGATTCTGCAATGCCTCCTTCACTGCGCGTGTCGAAGCTCTCACCCCCTGGCAGCGGCTACGTGGCTACATTGCTAGGTGCCAGCTGTGCAGCACGGCTCCGGGGCGCCGTCAAAAACATGAAGGGATGCCTATAAAGCCGTCAGCGCGATCGTCATGCTGATTTGCATAGGACATCTGACGTGGAGGACCAGGATTGTCAATAAAAGCCTGACGAAGCGACGGGCAGCGACATCGCATAATATCGCAGCTGGTGCGGGCAAGGAACCTCCCTAAAGCTCTTGATCTTGTTGTCCTTGTCATTCTTGGCCTGCGAAACAGCTAGCCGCTAGCTGTCAAGTCTTGGCCATTGTAGCCCGAAGCCGGAAGCCAAGCAAGCAGATATCATGGCCTGCGACAGTTTCTGAGCAAGCTTCGCCTTCTTTGGAGCAGGCTCCTGCTCGCAATCACATTCGGGTGCGCAGCCGCCCCCAAAAAACTGCGACGGCCTCCTTGGCTTTCTGCTTGCCTGTCTGACACGTACGGGGAAGGGAAGAGTGAGAGCGAGAGGATGCGGGTGCGGGTGAGGGAGAGATGGAGCGAGGCCGAGGGGAGGGGAGTGAGATAGGATGAGATAGGATGAGATAGAGCAAGGGCAGCAAGGGCAGCAAGGGCCAGGGAGATGCCCGGCCTTGGGTCGGCTCGGCCCAACCGTAAGAAGCTCCATTTTCTTTGCGGGCAGTTCGATCTGCACAGGCCGGGTCAGACTGGAAAAATGACGGGAGCACGCAAGATCCTCACTCTCGGGGCACCTCCCCGAGATGAGCGACTTCGGTCTGCAGCAGCAAGCGAGGCGAAGAGACGAAACTGAGAAAAGCAAAATCTCTGGCCTCTCCATGTACCCCAATCATCATCATCGTTTTTACCTCTACCAGGAACTGTCAATGTGGCGCATGGTATGGTCACATATTCACCTTCGCAACAAAGCATCAGCATGAGGATTGTTCGTAAAGACCAGGCCTCCACCCCACGCGCCACTGCCAGAACTTAGATGAGATTGACGCTAACCGTAGGACATGCCGTGTTGGCACCCGACAAACCCTGAAAAGCACTCAACTAAGCCAAAGCACTTCCACCAGCTGTTGTCTGTCTGCTTCGTTTGTGGTGCTTCCCAGCAAGCAGTCAGCAGTTCATCGAACTTTTTGGCCACTTCTGGGTCGAATTCGCTCATCGCTGACCACCTCAGAAGACGATCCCGCATCGGAGTTCCTCAGAGCTTCTTCCTTGCAGCCGGAGCTGCAACTTCTTGGTCTTCACGGTGCCGGTCAAGCCCAGACCTTGAAGGCAAAATGTGCTCGGCTTAGGGTTACAAGTTAATAGGGTTTGGGGCCAGGGCAAGACCAGAGCCCAAAGGCTCCAAATCTTTTGTCGCCAATCCGAATCTTGCGAGTCTCAGGTGAAACACTAGGAACTAGAACCCTAAACCCTAAACCCTAAACCCCTGTGTCAGGAGTCGCTCCCTTTGTCCATCTCTGCAAGGGCAATGCTCGGAAACCAGCACCACGTGGGCACCAAGTCATCTTGGGTGTCAACCCAGCACAGGCCCTCACGGATGCAATGACGGAGAGCACTCTCAGCCCGCTCTGAACCCCATCCGCTCTTGATCAAATCCTCAGCACAGATCTTTCCCCCTCTGCGAGCTGCGAGGTCCAATGCTTGGGCCGGATCGTCGCTCAGCTCCTCGGGAATGGAGCAGATGAGGCGATGCTTTCCGCAAATTCGGATGGAAACACCAGGGCCGAGTTGGGCTAAGCAGTCCACCGCTCTTTCGATATCCTCCAAACCGAGATCGCCCCGAGCGCGAGAGCGTCTGAGAGTCGTCAGACACTGCTTCAAATCCAAAAGGCCGCCGTTCTCATCCCGGCTTGTGAGACAAAGTGTTAACACTTGAACCGCCAAGTCGTTGTAGAACTGTCCAACTCCCAATAGCTCATCCCATAGACCCTTACTGCTTGCCAGTGGGTCCACACCGGCAGCAATGCACATTTCGCAGAAGGACTTGCGGAACTGAGGGTCTGAGTTGATGCGGTCGCGATGGCGAGATGCAAACTCTCCCAAAGACTTCTGCAAGTTCTGCAGCAAAGCTTGGGCTTGCTGGCCCTTGTCCGCTTCCATCCGCTCTCCAACAGCACTGAGCGCACTCTGCTGGGCCTGTCCCCGCATGAGGCCGGCGAGACCCGGCTGACGCCTCATGGCTGCAACTGGCGGAACCTCTCCTGAAAGTGTGCAATTAGCACCTTTGCCTCTAGGCTTGCTTGGGGCACGTGCCGGGTGCTCTGGGCACAAGCTTCTAGATGCAAGAGCTTTGTCAACAACACCCGGCTTCACAAGGCTGCATACCTCTGTGAAACAGTGCCATGTGGGTCGGATGTTTGCACAGAAATCTCATGCAAGTGGCAAATGCAAGAGGCAAAAGGTTTGCTGCTCAGCCGCAGGCCTAAAACCATAGCAAGCAGCAGCGACCGTTTCGTCAGTCCAACCCCTCTGACATCGGGATAGTTCTTCACCTCAAGAGGCAAAAAAATCGGCTTGTCTACGACCATTTCGATAAACCCTCGGATGACCTGAGCAAGCATATAGTCCGACAGACGGAGGCTCAAAGTTCTCTCCAGGTCCTCGGTGCGTCCGCTATGCGAAACGGCACAGGTGATTGCAGCAGCTGCATCACGGTCAGAACTTCGGAAAGGCACCCTTTGGATCCGCTCATCGGAGCAATGCTGATAGAGGCCATCGACCTTAGACACAGCTCAGCAACATGTCGACACACAATGTTATCATGACGAAGGTCAATCTCAGCTTTTGCAGGCGTGCCGCCTTGCCACAGCTGTCCACAGCTACTTGCAACATTGAGGAAGCACAGCCATGGAAGGGAGACCTGAATTCATTCGACAATCTTCCCAGATTCCGTGCGATTACATGCTGCCCTGTGCCGCATTGCTTACCCACCGAGGTCTTTGCGACGACTCCAGGCTAACAAGCGGCACCATGCCATTGCACAGGAGCCTGGCAAGCCGGGGAAATGAGGTGCAAATAAAGGAAGTATTGTTCGTTGATCTGTCAGGACCTGTCTGCGCTCGCTTATGCCACCGTTTCGACTTTTACAGCCGCATACCAACCGCCTTCTAGGCTGCAGTAGCCCGATTGCCTCCAGCCACCCGTCCCCAGCAACAATCCAAAATCAGAAGGCTGGGAGCTACAGCAAAGCTCAAAACCGTCTTGGACGAGGTTTTCGCATCGGGACTCGCGAACGTTTCAGTCCAAACATGCTTCGCAAATAAATTTTCCTGTAAGAAGAACTGGCCCGATCTCATCTGCATGCCAAGGTTCTGAACTTCGACGCCATACAACTGTATCTTCGGAGGCCTCAGCATGTGAGTCTAGCACATCTGTCACGGACCGTGATGTCGTGCACTGCTGAAAACGCCAAGAGACATAGCGCATTGGGGACACCCCGGAAAAAAATCCGGGGAGTGGCTGGCAACAGCCGAAAAATGACTTGAAAGCTCGAAAATTGCGATGTCAAGCACAACCCGAGTCCAGTAAGATCCTACATACATACATACATACATACATACATACATACATACATGCATGCGTACGTAAGTACATACAGACAGACGGACGGACGGACGGAGTTCTCACACTGCTGCTAAACTTGCTGGTGTGGAAACTGAATGTTCACTCGAGTGCTTTGCTAACTGCAAAAATTATATATTCCCAACATAACACACCTCCGGCACGCCCCGTCGCAGGACGCAAGACGAGCAAGCGGCTGTGTCAGAACAATTCCATACCCACCGACATCTTTTTTTTTCCCCACGCACCTTTTTGTGCACCTGCAGTCTACGTGGCGCGTGCAGCCTAGGTGCTCTGGGAGGCGGCTGGGGGCGGGGGCATGCAGCCAGCGTTCGTCTTGCAGGACCTCATGCACAGCCAGCTCGCCGGCAGCAGAGGCGACAGTGCCGAGGGGGAGCTCGAGCAAAGAGCCGGCGAGGGCCCTCTGCGCCGCGACGGCGATGATGCTGCTCCAACGGGACGGACACATAGGCCGCACGCAGAGCCGACCGAACGGCAGCGTGCGCTCGAGCAGCTCGCGCCCGTGCGAGGAGGCGGAGGAAGGTTGTGGGCTCCTGGCCCCAGCGGCCACCAACCTCGACAGCGAACACGACGAGGTGGAAGCGCGGCGAGCGCGCAAGCTCGGGTAGGCGTCGCGACGCTTACGCCTCGTTGCTTGCTGAAGCGCAAGGCCATGCTCACTGTCA
>CAJNDV010031321.1:35118-49421 GCA_905221635.1 Symbiodinium sp. CCMP2456 | reverse complement strand
TACTACCACGAGTGCTAGTATTTATTGTGCTACTACTACTACTACTACTACTACTACAACTACTACTACTACTACTACTACAACTACTACTACTACTACTACTACTACTACTACTACTTCTACGACTACTTCTACTACTTCTACCACTTCTACGACTACTTCTACGACTACTTCTACTACTTCTACCACTTCTACTTCTACTTCTACCTCTACTTCTAGTACTACTACAACTACGGGTGCTATTACTAGTAGTCGTAGTTCTTGTGCAGTAGCAGGTTTTGTCCTCGTCACCAGGACGCATTTGTCAGCTGCTATTTCATGGAATTGGTCACCGGAAAGGGGCCCCCCGAAGCAACACTTGCTCGTGAATGAGTATGAGCTTCTTGGAGATTCGGGGGTTAACCGGTACAAGGCTCCAAGAAACCCCAAGCTCGAATCAGCTTCCAAAAGGCCCGACGACCCGAAATCAACCTTTCAATGCTAAGGCATCCCGCAGCGCTTTGACACGACTCTCGCCGCCAAGGGGTGCTGCCCTGGCTCCTGGCGCGGGGCGTGTAGGCCCGAGGGAGGGTATGCAATTTTCACAGAAAACACTGCAGCTACCGAAAGAAGAACAAGAGCGAGTAGACGACTCCTGCAGCAAGTGATCAGACAAATCATCATCATCATCATCATCACCATCGCCATTGTCATTGTCATTGTCATCGTCATCATTATTGCGAGAAGCAGTGGATTTGGGCGTATTGGGTGCTTCAGAGAGTTTGGGTCCCGGCTTTGGACAGTCCAGAAAAGAGCCCAAAACTCCAAAGAGCCCAAGATGCAAGCATATATCCTATAAACCACGGGACCCTCTAAACCATAGAGTTTACCGTGACAGGTCTCACTCTCTGGCCGCAGAACCAGCGGCGATACAGCCGTCCAGAGCTCGGCGAATACTGAGACAAAGACGACTCGAAGAAGATCTCAGGGAAGGCTTGCAGGGACCACTCGACGATTCAAGGCTCAGGGGCACACAGTACATAAGGTTGAATGTAAGGTCACCCTCGTCAAAGTCATTGTAATCCAGGTGAGTGAAGTGAGAAGAATTCCATTTCCTCCGAAAATCAGGCCGTCATGGTCAATTGCAGTGGGCCCTCTCAGTCTCCCGCAGAGAGGGGACAAGAACGGCAAGGAGCCACAGACCCGGAGGCTCTCATATTCTGTGGTATTCCTCGAACCATTACAAAGGTCTAAGGACTGGTCCTGCGACCGCACCCGCTTGGAAAGGCGCCGTTAGCTAATCAAAAAGTCTTTCAGGTGCTGGCTTTTCGATCGGTCAAGGGTTTGATGTGGTTGAACGTTGACCAGGACACGTAGGGCTTGCATCTACGTAGCGCCTGCGCGCGGTGTGCTCAACTTCCAGGGCGTATGGGGCTTGAAGTGGCGGGGATGACCCAGTTAGCACCCGGATTGCAATGACCTCTGAGAGCTGGAGGTGGTTTGGTCTTGGTTTTGCATACCGATGCGCTGCCAAGTCTCCGTCCCAAAGGGCTCAGTGTTTTGGCTTCAACTCCGGGGCTGAGGGGAGTTGCCCTTGGGAGGACTACGGCGCCACTTGTACTTACACCACCCCCAATAATTGCAGCTTTTGCGAGAGCTCAAAGAGATATTGCCTATATCCGTTTAAACCTCCGTTCTGCTTTCAAAAACCGAATTGACCCAAGCCTGCACCGGGGGTGACCTTGCCGTGTCCAAACGCTGGGAACATCTGCACGACGCCAGGGCCGGCAGAGTTATTGGTTTTAAGGGTTGAGGTTTTAGCACTGTTGCAGCCACCAAACCTTTCGGTGTTCATTGCAAACATTGCCGCCTAGGGCTTACCCTTCTGGGTTTACGGTTTGGTTCGGGCGAAACAGGCCCTGCCTTGCGATTGTTCGCATACTCAGCAGCCAGCCGCGCATCGCAGCCGAGGGAACGGCCACGACCCTTCAGCTAAACTCTCGAGTTTACCCTTGCCTTACACCCTCAGTGAACCCTTCATTGCTTGTATAAGATTTTAAATGTTGTTGCAAGGAGGTTGATTGTGTGGCTCTCCTGTCCTCATTATTGGGTCCTCGGCTATCTGTTCAAACATGGAGCAAGACTTCGACATCTAGTCGTAGCTTTCTGCGCATTGTGGACGGTGCGGCTTTGGTGTCCTGTTGCGAGCCTCTTTTCGGCCTCTCCCGGCATTTTCTGTGCAAGAGCCATTTGCCCTGAAACACAACCCCTCCATTGGAAGATTAACAGAGAAGTGGCCGTCTCCCGGTAACAGTGATCAGAAAAAGTTTCTGCTCGGAGGCACATGGGTAGTTCAGTGGCTGGGTCTTGAGCCTTGGGACGAAGGCTTTCAGATGTTATTGGCTTCGATCTATGGTGGGATTCAGAGTCTCGTTTGCCGAGGTTAGCAACTGAAGATGGCCATGCCGTTTCGTTACGTTTAGTTTTGGCTACCCGATGTAGCGTGGCCCATGATCCTCAGGCTATGGACTAGCCATGATCCTCCGCGTAGGCTTTATGCGGCCACCTTCCGGGCTCTCAAACGTCTTTGGGAACGTTCAAATCTGCAACTGTTGGGGCTTGTTAACTATGTTAACTGATGTTTCGAGGGCATTCACTTCGATATGCTGGTGAACTTCAGCTCTTCGGATTCGGAGCTCGATTCGGGAAGATCGTCGATGTTCAAAGTGACGTTACAGCAGAAGGGCCGCATAGTCAGATCTTTTGGAAGAGTGTTCAGGATGAGTGGCCGCGCCAGCGGGCCGAATTCAACAAGTTGTCCCATATGCATGGCGAAATTTGGATAAAGTCTGAGCAGGTCATACCTGTCAGCTCCCTCCCGGCATGTTGACAATTCAGACAAGATCTGACACTATACCGCTACGGCTAACCCTAACCCAAACCGTGCCCGAGTCATTAAATGGCCCAGACCCTAACCTCGGTTCTACAGGCTTACTGTTCACTATCCTAAACCTCTGCGATGGCTACATATGCTGATGTAGCTCTAACATTCATCACTGCCTGCTTTTGCTGCGGTGATGGGTGAATTGATACGATGATGAACGCATCGATCAGGACTGCGGCGGATGCAATGAACTTCTGCAGCTGCCCCTCCTAAGCTCCTGCTACTGTCGCCACCACAAGTACTACCATTGCCACCAGTACTGCTTCTGCGGGTGGTGCTGCTGCCGCGATTACTGCTGCTACAGCTATCCGACTAAGTTTCTCTGTAGAGGTTTAGAGATTCCTCAGTTTTCGTGCCGCAACTGTCGCCAGCACTTGGCAGGTTTAACGCTTACCGTCTTTGTATTTGCATGATTACGACAATATGGCGGTACCTTTGAGAGTTACATAGACTTCGCACAAAGATAACATGTTTATTCGCACCGAGCGAGAGAGAGAGAGAGAGAGAGAGAGAGAGAGATAGCCAGCGAGCGAGCGAGCGCTCATGAAAGGATTGGCCACGAAACGACACACACACACACGATGCATCTTCCGGTGTCGTGTCTACGGGGGTTGCCAGCCGAGCCTGCTTCTGTCAATTTCGACGTGCGTCCACGCAGACGGCTGGTCCAGGCCGCAAGCACGAAAAAACAGCTTCTGGGTCTCCTACTGCCGAAACCGGCATTTGGCATTTTGCCCTCAACGAGCATCGATAACAGGGGACCTAAAAGGGACAGTAAGTTAGCGCAGATGTGAAATCCTGTGGAACGTTTGATCAGGCTTTGAGACTGGGGATGACGAGGCCGTTGTAGTGACAGGGCTCTCGAGCTCAAGTGTTGTGTCGATTTATCACTTAGGCTGAACGACAGACTTCTCGATATGAAGATCTGCATCTACAAGCTGATTTGCATGTCCTGTGTTTGTGTGCTCAGGTAGCACCTCGCAAGAAGGGCCTTCACACATGTACTGTTTTGCGGCTGTTTTTCCTGTATACGTGTAGTGTGGAGTGGGATGGCGTGCCATACTGCATAGCCTTACATCGTCATCTTAAAGCCGAGCTGTACAACGTCTCAAGCCAATCCTGTGCCGATTTCGGTCCAGGGGAACCAGAAGTGCCACCGCAGCAGGAGAGAAGCCGAGAAAGGAGTTCCGTAGTGCCCAGAAGAAATACCCATAGTCTCATCGGAAGGAGGTGTGGTAGCCGTCATTTCCAGCGACCGCATCACCAGCCACACCTGCCAATAGCCGGGGTAGGCTTACAACTTACAGCGTTTGGCTTGCAAGGCTTAGGTTTGGCATGTGGAGTCATGCGGGTTTGCCACAGGCTTCTGCAGTCTATCCAGAAAGCCCAAACCGAGGATCCGGTTTAGGGTTCAAGATGAAGGCAAATGACTAAGCATTTCGGTGGCTGTGGCAGGGCCTGCGGCCCGAACTATATCGCGCACCTTGAGACAGACCTTTACAACGTAATCTAGAACCACACTTTGCCAGCATGCACCCAGAAGGCCCCTTTGCTCTTCGAACAGAGCTTAAGCTAGAAGCCAGAGACTCGACCTAAAGCCGTCAGCCTGGAATCCGCAACTTTCATTTTGAGTTCTCCTGAGGTAATCCTAGATTCCCAGATTCAGAGGAACTCCGATTTCCGCTCCCACGAAAAGTGTGCAGAAGCTCACGGCCCGAGCCAGATCTTACAATATGAGACCCTCGAGGCGGGCCCAAAGAAACGCTAGATTCTAAGAACGTCCTGCGGGGATTCTGATTCTCACATCCTGACATTTTTCTCGGATACTTGGAGACTTACGCTCTGAAGCCGGCAGACCATAGTAACTCCATAGTAGCTTGCAAAGCACACCGGATCTTGACCTCACAACTTTATGAGCATGGTCTTACTGCACGGGCGGTGCAGTGCTGTTGATGCTTAGGGTAGACAAACTGTGACAAACTGTAAACAAGTTAAGCCTTTGCCAGAAATGCTTGAGCCCCGTTGTTTTTTATCTACAGGCCCTATTGCTTCGATCGGGTCCTTGAATTGCGCCGCGCCTCTGAAACCGCGGCTTCTGCCGAGAAGACAGGGCCTGTGGCTGAGGGTGTCCCGATCTGGTCGAGCCTTTTCCATATGAAGGAAACCCAAGACACGAGACTGCGAGACCCTTAAACCCGGAATAGCAGAGTGGCTCTATAGAGCATTCTGGAGTCTCTCAGGGGAGGGCCTTCACAGTATTTCTGATTTAGCGGTTTGGGGGGTGGGCTGTTTACAGGTTGTTCATGGAGCTGTCCATTCTTGCTTTACGATACAGCCCGAAAGACAAACAACTTCCCAGCCATAATCGTTCTGGCTCATGTCGACAAATTTCACGCTTCATACTGATGGCCATGTGAGACTTTCAGTGTAATATCGGCAGAACTCAAACGAATCGAACAGACACCTCTCCAAGTAACTTATAGTGAACATAAGCGGGAGGTTGAGGCTGAGGGTGAAGCTTCTTAACTTTCAATCTTAGTCCGCACAGCAACTTTCTAGGGGCTCCACCGATGCTTCATTCGCGCCACTGTCCCACCTCTTGGCGGAGTGCGGGGGGAAGGCAGTCCCATGTTTCGCGCTGCAGTACTCTAGTGCTCTACTCATTACCATGTTGAAGCCAAGATTGCAAGTACGCCTGGTCTTGCTGTCACCAATCCTCTTACTCTCGCACTTGGGCCTGCTTGTACACAAACTACTGCTGTTGCTACTGATGTAGCTTTCTTCTTGCTGTCCCGTAGTTTGGTTGTCTCTGTCTCGTGTTTGTCATCTGAGGTGGCCGTATTGTCAGTGTCGGTCGTACTTCTAGTCGCGGTTTTGGTATGTAGTGATCGCAGAAGACAACAGAAAAAGCAGTACCAGCAGGAGGAGGAGTCGTGGTGGTGGTGGTGGTGGCCCTAAGTATTCCGAATGATACCGCCACCATGATGGCTACTCTTTGTGTCGTCACAGTCGGGATACAGTGCTTAGGATTTGCAGCGCCGGGGGCTGGACGTCCAAACCCCAGCATGTTGACGGGCTCCCCTTGGGGAGCCCTTTGACAAATTATCGCTTGCACAGTGCGTTCCGCATGCTGAGCCATCGAACAGATGATCTCCCGCGACTCAGCGGCAGCTCTGGTGGTTTCGAGTTCCCAGCTTAAGTTTCCTAAATTGAGGTCCCGTACTCAGGGCCAAAATCGCCATTGCAGGTTGCTTACCGAGAGACCGGCTTGTCGGACTGTTATGAAGCTTTTCTCCCATTGCTTCGTCTATTTCAGTATTTGTGTGCTTACTTTACTATCTCGACTCCTGCTGCTGCTGCGGCCGCTGCTTCTTGCTGCTGCTGCTGCTGCGGCCGCTCCTACCACCTCCTTCTGCCACGAATGCTACTACCACGATTACTACTACTACCACCACCACTACCACCACTACCACCACGGCTACGACGACTACTACTACTACTACTACTACTACTACTACCACTACTACTACTCCTCCTCCTCTACCTGCTCCTGCAGCTGCTCCTGCCCCTGCTACTGCTGCTACTGGTACTACAACCACTACGAGGACAACGACGACGCACTGAACCTTAAACTCCAAAGTCTTGAACCTCTCCGAGCAGGGTGAATGGCCCGATATAGGGGACCCCAATTCCGGAAACTGACCCGTTCAACACGGACTCTCCGCTGCACTGCGAAGTATAGGGTTGTGGTGTTTTTTTGAAGAAGAGTTGAACGTTTGGGGCTAGAGCTCAGCAGTTGAATGGCGTGCAGTTTGGCTTTTGCGGGTTGACAGATTGGGGTCAGGGATTTAATACTGATTTAATAGGTGAAGGGTGAGGTTGTTGAGTTTTAAACTCAACAACCTCACACCCTTCAACTAGGGTTTCCACTGACCCCTGTGGCACAATTGCGATATCAGTACTCACCTCCGAGGTTCCTTCGTCAAAACAGGAAGTAGACGCAGGTTGTCGTCGCAAGAACTTCCGAGAGTAAGCTCAAGTGCAGATCGGAGCAGTCTCGGCGTAGTCGTCCCACTGTCAGGCAGGCGCATTCACTGAGGCATTTTCGCATTTGGCGGGGCTCCTGACGCTAAACTACAAGTCAGATCCAAGAAGCAGCGATGTGTTTCCTGGTACATATTCTGATCTCTCTTCCCGCCCGTCGGAGCATACAGGACCATAGTTTCGGGCCACCGCGACTCCAACTCCTAGAGCTCTCACGAAATATCAAACAGCTCCCTGTTGTAGGAAGGGTACCTCCAAACTCACAAGCTGTGACTTCCGGAAGTTAGGACCGTGTGCCTGGATGCCAGACATTCCGATTCTGTCGCACCCTTCAGCCCATAGCGGAATCTCCAGAACTCCAGGTTTTGGATTATTGAAGCTTGGGCCCCTCCAGTTGCGGACGCCTCCTCTGGCAGCGTGAGTTTCAAAGGGGCCAGCGCGTGGAGATTAGCATGGATGAATTTGAAGGGTGTAGGGTTTAGGGATGTTTAGGGTCAAGATAGGACGGGGGCTGCGAGGGTTTCTGGGCTTGGGGACCTCGACACCAGAACCTCAAGATTTGGTTCTTTCTTTGGAAATAGGCGGGAATCGTGAGAGTAGCATGTGCAAATAGCGGAGACGCGGACATCTCCTCCTGCACTGGCTCCTTTCGGAAGAGTTGATGTGCAAGGCCGACACAATGGCTCTCTGAACCAAAGAAGCGTTTGGCTGCTAGTTGGAGGCTGTTTTGACTTTGTCAGCCCAGTACCGTGGAACTCCTGCTTGAACCCTTCCAACAACCCGAGTCTCTCAAAGCAGTTTGAAGAGCTCGCCAACCGCACGCCAAACGCGCCCCCTGTCCAAGTTCATCTGGCACACCTTAACCCAAAAGAAGCCTAGAAACTCGTGAACCCAACCTGGGGAGGTACCGAGTCCATCCGCGGTAAGAGCGACCTCTCCCCGGTGATCGCATCGAAGGCCATCTTCGTGAACCCCGGACCTCAAACCAATAACTTGCGGGCTTTGACTGGAGGTCTTAGGATTATCTAGTCTTCGGTTTTCATTGGTTTTAGAAGCCCTTAAAACTCCTAAACCTTTCTTACAGGGCATATGGCTCGACGAGAGGCAGGATGATTGTCATAAGCCCCAAGACCCTCAAACCTTTAGACAGCTTGTTTCAGACGAGAAGGACAGTTCGATACTTTAGAGGTATATGCTTGAACTGAGGGGCAGTGCAAGCTTGCATGTCAGAAGAAACGTTCAAAACACCTTCCGTCAGGTTGTGTGTCTTGCTTGTGGTTTGACGCAGAGCATCTAAGTGTAGGGTTTTGGTAGCCCGCCATGCCCCCCAAAAAACACAGCGTTAACTCGTACAGCACTACTACAACCTTACAACCAAGAAAAGCCAAAACACCAGTTTGGCTCAGGAGCTTCCGAGCCGGAAGGGCGACTTGCTCAGTGCCCTGCCTGAGGTCAAGGATCCCGTGGAGGCCACGTCAGCTCATGCACACACATACATGCATGCATACATACGCGCATATACTGTATTGCGTATGTATGCAGATGTATGTATGTGCGTAAGTATGTATAGGTGTACAATATACACATATATACATATATTGGATACGTAATTCTGTGTATGCACATACAGATGTGGCAGCTGCATGTGCATGCTCACCTATCGGGATTCGTTTCAATTGTTGGCTGACGTTACTGCAGAACGAGAGTCAGAACACTTGTAAGACTGATGAACTCACACATAGATGCATACATGTAGACGTACTGTTCAAAGTGAAGAGCCTAGTTATGCAGGATTTCAAGCATAGTTTGAGGGGCATGCCACAGTGAATCTAGTTTCATCTTTCATGTTAGATCCAGACACCCTGCACACTTCGCCTCCTCACGATGTTGACCTCGTTTCGGCAACAGCTCAAAGAGCTCAAGCTGAAAAGCAGCTGGGTTTCCTCCACGCCTCAGGCCTCACATCCCCAAAGAACCCCTGTTTGTAGTAAGAACTTATTGGTGCTATGACACTTTCCACGGGCCCGTGCTTCCTACAGAAGCCTGAAAGCAGCAACGGGGGCTCAATTGAACAATCAGTTGTTGCCCCTGATTGTGTCCAACTTCCACATTTCGGTAGGGGTTGTGTTTGAGGTGGCGCCAAACGACGTTCAGCCAAAACTTGATGTTTTTTGGGTTAGAGGTTCGCCCTTCCCCCGAAACCTGAAACTTGGGGGCTCCCAAACGCAGGCCGTCGCCGACGTCCTGGGCGACGTTGTCGACAAGAAAGTGGGCGGCGTTGAGGCCTACACCTATCCACTATAGAATGAGTACCTTACAATGATTCCAGAAAGCCAGATGTCCTGGGTGCCTGAATTCCAGAGTCACGACCGCTGTGTTTTCTTCGCGTTGTTTTGGCTCCAGCACCTTGGGTCACAGCACCTTCGGCATGTGGTCATGCATCCGTTAGCAAGCCCTTCAGCCACCACGACTTTTGGAGTCCGAGAAGTCTTGCTCACGTAGGTTCTCCTAGAGTTGACACAGATCTCGCTGGCTTCGCCAACAGACCATGGCCATGCAGAGCCGGAGGCTTACAGTAAGCTCGTACGGTGGATGTTTGGTGCGCGCAAGCTCTAGGACTCTAGACTCTGCATCAGAAAAGACTCTTCTGAAGCAAAGTCTCTGTTGCATCTCGGATCTATCCACCAAAGTTGCAAGCTGACTCGCTAGAGCCATCTGCAGGCAACCAGAGCCCAAGACAATGCGAAAGATTGCTAAGACCTATAGGAAGGACCGGAAGCATCGGCGCTTTCTGAGCACACAGCCGCAAATCCGACCCTGCAAAACGAGAAGCCACCGTTTATCGGCTTTGAATCGCTTTTAAGCCTTTGCGGCCTCGTCCAGACACAGAGTCCTCTACTAAACACCGACATCAACCCCCTCTACCTCCAAAAGGATCTCTCAGACTTTAAATGTCGAAAAACAGCATAAACGACAGAAGACGTCATGGCCTCAGCCACCACCGCAGACAACGCCACGACACGCCCCAGTCCCAAAACAGCCTGGAAGGCCCAGTACCGCCCCCAAGGAAAGACTTTCGCTCGAGCCTTGCTCGCACTCGCCCTCTTCGGCGGCCTCGCCGCCTTCGTGCAGCCGCGCACGGGGTGCCCTCCGGGTGGGATTTCAGGGTTTGTCTCCGGCACACAGGAGCTGCAGTCTATCTTCAGATTAAAACAGTGCCTCAGTAGAAATGGACGAGGTCCATGGAATCCAAACCGACCCGAGCTTGAAACGACAGAGGAGGGTCCTTGCTTTCAGGAACCTCCGCAGCCAGAGAGGCGCAGATTCCTTGATCGCCAGGCTGGGGTGGCTGGAAGATTAGGTTTTAGGGTTTGCCGGTTTGTCGTAAGCTTTGGAAGTTTTGGTGTTATCGTTTTGTCCTTGGGGGTTTGGAGGGCTTGGGCTCGGGCTTGGGCTTGAGGGCTTTTGGGCATTCTGCAACCGTCCGGGCTTTGTTGCTCGAGAGGTTGTGGGCTCCGTGGTCGGAGTGCAGTTTTCTCCGGTGGTCAAGGAGTAGTCAAGGAGTAGTTTCTATGGAGTTCAACCAGATGTGCTCATGCGTCCTCTTGCCTAGGGTCTGGGGCTTATGGAGCCTGCCACTGAACCAGCTCTCGGGCACGAAGAAGCTTACCTCCCTCTGGACATCTGGCAGAATCCGAGTGCAAGACTAACTATGCTGTTGACGATGGGAGTACCTGCTGGTTCCCTAGTCATCGCAAAAAGAGCATCGAAATCAATATAGCCATACAACCCCAGGCAGCCCTGCTGTAGAGCCCTTCAACCACACTTCGACAGACACCAGCCTTGAGATTATCATGCAGATGTATTCAGATGTTTGTTGAGGGCAACGACGTTGCTGGCTGTGCGACACGAACTGGAGGATAAAGATTAGACAGTGAGAGATAAGCATGCGCGTAGTGCACAAGTGGCAAAAATAAAGTTGAGTGACGAAACATGCAGGCACAACGTAGAGAGCATCGCTTCATGAGAAACTGGTCGGGCAGGGAAGCTCGATGGCTTACCACGAGAGTAGCGGCTAGTAGCGAGCCATCATTTAGTGATGAAGCGGAAAGCATCGTTTCGACCAAAGCCCCCATAGCTTGGGCAGGGGGGCTGGCAGAAGCTGCCAGAAGCTGCGAAGCTGCGAGAATCTCGCAGCGCGACAGAAGCTGCGAAGCTGCGAGACGCTGCGAAGCTGAAACTGCGCACCACATGGCGCCATAGCACGCCACATGGCGCCTAGCACATCAAATAGCGCCACAGCGCGCCAGCTCCTGGAACAGCATCAGAGAGCACCAGAGCACTCGCGAAACCCCGTCGAAACCCCCCAAACCCCCTCGAAACGCGCTCGAAACCTCCCAAACCTTTTTTTGAAAGCCCCTAAGAAACCGACTAGAAACCCCTAGAAACCCACTAGAAACCCCCCCTTCGAAACCCCATAGAATCCTCCTAGAAACCACCTAGAAACACCAGGTTTGTATGTGGTTTCTAGGGGGTTTCTAGGAGTTTCGTAGGGGGTTTCGAAGGGGGTTCCAACAGGTTTCTAAGCAGTTTCTAGGCGGTTTCTAGTGGGTTTTTAAGGGGTTTCTAGAGGGTTTCCAGGAAGGGTTTCTAGGGGGCTTCTAGGGGGTTTCTAGGCGGTTTCTAAGGGGTTTCTAGGCGGTTTCTAGGAGGTTCTAAGGGTTTTTGAGAGGGTTTCGAAGGGCGGTTTTTAGGGGTTTCTAGGGGCGTTGTAAGGGGTTCTAGGCGGCACGTGTGTGTTTTAAGGAGGTTCTATGCGGTTTCTAATGGTTTCTGAGGTGTTTCTACGCGGTTTCTAGGGGGTTTTTAAGGGCGCTTCTAGGTTTCAGGGAGTTTCTGGGCGGTTTCTTGGGGGTTTGTAGGAGGTTTCTAATTCTAGGGGTTTCGAAGGGGGTTTCGCGAGTGCTTTGGTGCTGTTCCACGAGCTGGCGCGCTGCGGCGCTATTTGATGCGCTATGGCGCCACATGGCGCCATAGCGCGCCACATGGCGCCACGGATCTCGCAGCTTTTCGCAGCGTCGAAGCATCACAGCTTCTCGCAGCGTCGCAGTGCCAAACAAATCTCGCAGCGTCGAAGCCTCGCAGCGCCATTTGATTCTGGACCCCACCTGCCAAAACCGTGGTCGCCCCCGTAACTGAGACAAGTGCAGAGCGCCACAATAGCAGAAGCAATGTGCTGAACCCGGTACCACCCCGCCCCCACAAGCCAATCAATTGCAGACACTGCAGATCCTGAGCCCCTTGACGAAGACTCCCTCAAATCGAAAACCAAATTTAAATCCCTCAGCAGCCGAGACCAAGACCCCAAGAGTCCAAAGCCTGAATGACCCGGTAATTCCCAACCCGACGAGGCAGGCCAGCATGATCGAGGTCCCCGGAGGCCGTTCTATGCACTGGTAGACGTTTGTGGGAAGTGGGTATAATATAACAGAGTGTCATATCACATAACGCATAAATATTCGGTAACATGTTATCTATTATCAGGCACAACATACCACTACGCAAGCTCAGGGCTGCTTCAAAAGCCCGGAATTTGGCCCGTAAATGGAGGGTTCTCATCTGCACTTCACAGGGCTGCGTGTGGCAGGCAATATGTTATATGTCATATTGCACTATCTTGTACTACAATAGCACGACTACACCCATCGCCAAGAACCCAGTTCAGAAGCAGAGAACGACTTGGAACCATGGCCATGGGTTTTGAGAACATCACTCTGCCATGCGAGCGGAAGGCCTGAAAAATGGCATCAAAATCGTGGTGGACGGCACCTCGTCCAGAGACAAGAAGTGGTTTTACGGTGTAGAGTCGCAGGTCTTTTGCTGTACGCTCAGGAGTTTGGATTTAGGGTGCGGGTTTGAGGCTCCGCGTTTGGATGTTAAAAGGGAGCTCATGTTTGCCTAAGGAACCCGTGGCCTCGGGTGTGGTCCGGGGATTGGCATTGGGTTCTTCGGGGTTCTTCAGGATTCCTAGAAAGGGTTGAAGGTGTTCAGCTGCTGGGTGCAGAGTTCGAAACTGTGGGTTTCGGACTTTAGGGTTACGTGGTCTGAGGGTTGCGAGGGTAGCCTAAGTTGTGTCAGAGGCTTTGGCTCAATCCAACAGAGACGGACCCGAAACCCGAAGCACGGAAGTTGTATTGTCGCCCAATTCCTGGACCCAAAGTCTTCCTTTCCCAAAACGCCTAAGCCTTAAACAGGCCCTGGCCCCTCAGAAGCCCGGAGTGTCCCATTTAAGCCCACCTTAGTGAGATTCCAGCCAGATACACCCGTGAAGCTGATTTCCTTCCAGTCCAAGAAGCAGGCCGAGATTCGCAGATGATCTAAGAGTTCAAAGCCATGGCGGCTTTAGGCTTCAAGGGCTTCACTGCTTTACTGCTTTGGGAGGCTGTTGTCGTCTTTGCTGCTTCCGCAGGCTTTGAAGCCTTGAAGCCACATTCAGCTTTCAACACAAAACAGAAGAAGCCTTTACGTGAATCCAGACAAGCTCATGAGCCGTAGATCCTCAGCCCCAAGTCTCGAAGAAAAGAAAGCCATTCCAAACTCAGAAAACGGAGCAAGGCCGCATTCCCCAGACAACAACAAATCCGCATGCAGGGAAAGGGCGTGGCGATCACCAAAGCCAAGATTCAGAGCATGATCACCGGCGCCATCTTCGAGAAGACGCTGCCTGGAGTGCATGTGCGGAGGACGTCTTTTGGGTCCCAGGGATGCTTGTGCAATGATTTGTACAGAGTCTTCAGTACGAGGTACGAGGTGCCTTTCTGGATCCTCTGAATCCTCTGAGAATCTAGGGTCTGGCGTAGCGAACGGCAATTTCGAGCTCTTACGAATCAGCTCCGAGTCCTAGACGATTCTGCGAAGGAGGTCCCTATAAATTCTGTATGAGGGTTCATGAAAAAAAATGTTATGGTAAGGGAGCTTTCGAAAGCTGAGGCTTAACTCCGGGTCCAAGTTCAACGAGGTCGAAACCCAGTGGCAAGGCCCGGCCACCCAAGTTCTGCCTGCCGAGTGCTGAGTGTAGCCTTCTCGTATGTTGGGGGTGTGTTTTTCGGGTCGTGGGAGGTGATAGCAGGGGTAGAAGTAGTGGTAGCAGTAGTAGTAGTAGTAGTAGTAGTAGTAGTAGTAGTAGGTGGAGGAGGAGGAGTAGCAGTAGGAGTAGGAGCAGGAGGAGGAGTAGGAGTAGGAGCAGGAGCAGGAGCAGGAGGAGGAGTAGGAGTAGGAGTAGGAGTAGGAGTAGGAGTAGGAGTAGGCGTAGGCGTAGGCGTAGGCGTAGGAGTAG
>CAJNDV010031321.1:0-34316 GCA_905221635.1 Symbiodinium sp. CCMP2456 | reverse complement strand
CTACTACTACTACTACTGCCACTCCCGAGTTGCTGTTGAAATTGCTGCTGCTGTTGCCATTCTGCTTATTTCCAGCATCTTCGGTTCCCATGCCCTGTCCCTTTCACTTGTAGCAGACCCCTCGGGCAGCAGGAACCAACCATTGGGGCCGCATTCATGACACAGACAGTCAGCCTCAACACAGAGGCCGAAGCTCCCTCTGCTACGCGACGTCTGTATTTACAAGGTTCTAGTATGTTCTAGTTACTCATTGCGCAAGGTGGTCAAGTTTGAGATCTGGGATACGGCCGGACAGGACAGAGTGACACAGTGGCCCATTCCGCTTTTGGGTCTAGGTTTTGCGCGCGTTTCACCAGGAGCGCTACAAGAGTCTTGTTCCGATGTCGCGACCCTGGAGGTTTAGGTGCACGGAAACCTCAGAGACAGGAAGCAATCAATGAGGTACTATCGGGGTGCTGCAGCTGCTGTCATCGTGTTTGACATCACATCCAAGGAGCTGAAGCTAGTGGTTCCTGCGACCGAATACCCGCATCCTGTACTTTGTCCGCTCTGTCCACTTTTCCTTGAGAAAGGAGTCCTTCGATGCAGCCAAAGCCTGGGTTACCGAGCTGCAGAACTCGGACAGGGCCCTGTCATGCTGAAGTTGCCGAGCCGCAACGTAACCCTTCTTCCGGCCAGGACACGTTGATCGCGTTAGCGGGGAACAAGTCTGATTTGGAGGCAGGCCCTTGCCAGAATCCTGGAATTCAATCCGTCTGATTGTGCAGTGACGGTTTGACGCCAAAGTACCTGATGCGAGGCAAATCGCGCCGTTGACAAGGAGGCAGCCAGAACGTTTGCCGACCAAAACGGCCTCATTTACATGGCCGGATGCTGAGTTCCAGAGCTCTGGGGAAGCCGTGGCGATTTCTGTAACATCTTTTCTTACAAATCGAGAAGCCCGTCGTCCTGGGAGTATGCGGTTTAGAGTGCTACTACAGGAGACGTCTGCTAAAACCGGGCAGAACGTGAACGAGCTCTTTAACGAGCGCCCTGGCAGAAGCTGCAGCTGCCGAGCAGGTTCTGAGCCGACTAGAAAGAAGAGACATGCGTGGTGTGGGTTTTAAAAGAAGGTTGTGTAGGTTTAGGGTTTAGGGTTTAGCTTGTAGCACACCATATGCCAAGCAACTGTTCGAACTGTATGTGGGGTGATTTCAAAGCAGGGTGAAAGCCGCTTTGCCAGCAGTGCTTTAACTCTTCCCATACAAGATGTGTGACTCGATTTCACACGACATGACATGGTTTCATGTGTATGCACGTATGTATGTGCATGGATGCATGGATGGATGGATGGGGACACGCGCATGTATGTGCGTACAGCGCAGGTTGAGAGTTTATCCTGGATCTAAGGATTGCTGTGCGCCTGCCAAGGCGATTGCAGGAGCGCCAACTCAAAGTTGCGTTTTGCTTCAGGTTCTTATCAGGGCGATCAGTTTTCTTGCCAAATCGTGGAAATCATGCTTGCAGGATGATTTGCATCGTATGAAAAACTCGCGCCTTGAAAGAGTGAGGTTTGTAGCGAGCTTCCCTTCCGCACGACCATTTCATTCTTGCTACTGGGCGACCCTATATGCACTCTGTGACTCAGCGGAGCCGTCCTCTGCTCATGCAATGAAAGGAGGAGCAGAGGGCGAGAGGCTTTGCCGTCAGTCACCCAGATCCTTGAGAGACACAAGCCGGAGCTGTGAGGGCGTAGGATCTGTTGTCAGACTCTTGACTATTCTGTCTACTGCTGGACGCTGGCGGCCTGACAGCACACACGACTTCGCAAGCTTTAAAGATGGCTACTCTGTCTTGACCTCTAAAGCCTCACAGGTTCAATGACATTTTCGCTCGTTGCCTCCTTCGGCATGCTTTGCTTAGGTCGGACAGAGTAGCACAAGCTCTGCTGGCTGCGCATCCTCTTGCTGATTTGCAGACGGGGAGTGATGCCAGCCGTTGGCACGTTGGCCGCATCAGCTGTTCTTTGGACAAGCGTGCGGCTTGAACCCCCTCGCCTGCGAAAAGAACATGCTTGAGCCTTGCAAGCTTCAGTTGCCAAGTTCATGAAGAGTTCTACCTCTTGCGGCTTGCCGCTTATCTGCGTGTGTCGGCCGTTCCTCCGAGCAAGTAACTCAAGCCGAATTTCTGACTCAATGAGTCGTTCGGGTATGCAGCAGCTCGTTTTCTCCAACTTGCTCTAGTACTTGGCAAGACCGCTGTTTAAGCCTTGCTGTCATGGACTTCAATTTCAAGATTCCCCTTGGTGGCTACACGAACGCGTCCGTGAAGGACTACTTTCGACATCCGGTGATGTGTGATGCGTAGTAGGAGTGGCAGCGGCGTAGCATGGCACCTCTAAGGACAACTAAAGACATCGACGAGACAACACAGTAGGTCGATTGCCTGCACGATGCCCCCTCAAATCTAAGTGTAACACAAATGCTAATCAGTGATCACATCCATGCCACTAATCATATTAATAATTGTGAAAGTTTGGTATTGATATTAAATGTCGATATTAGTCATAGCCGTCCATGGCAGCGTCTGGGACAACGTTCCGTGGCGAAGCTGTAGGCTTTCCGGGGTAGGAGGAAGAGGAGTAGGAGTAATAGGCGGTAGTAGTACTGTAGCAACAGGAGTAGCAGGAGTGGTAGCAGGGGTAGCAGGAGTAGTTGCAGTAGTAGGAGTAGTAGGAGTAGTAGGAGGAGTAGGAGGAGTAGTCGGAGTAGTAGTAGTACTAGTACTAGTAGTAGTAGTAGTAGTAGTAGTAGTAGTAGCAGTAGTAGTAGTAGTAGTAGCAGTAGCAGGAGTAGGCAGTAGCAGTAGCAGTAGCAGTAGTAGTAGTAGTAGTAGTAGTAGTAGTAGTAGTAGCAGCAGCATAGCAGTAGCAGTAGCAGTAGCAGTAGCAGCAGTAATTAGTAGCTCCGCCACTACCACTACTACGACTGCTGCTGCTGCTGCTGCTACTACTACTACTACTACTACTACTACTACTACTGCTACGTCGACGACTACGACGACGACGACGACGACGACGAGTACTACTACGAGTCTAGTAGTTGGAGTCGTCGTTGTCGCTGTCGGAAAGCCTCCATGCCTCTGCAGAGTATTCGGCCGGTTGTTCTTACTTGCTGCGGGTGTACTGCAGTTTAACAGCTGTCAGTGTTCTCACTATGACTAGCTGGTCCAGTGATAGCGCCCAGCAGTAGCTGCTGCTGTGAAACATCGGCTCAGGGGTCAAAGTCTACCCCTGCGTTTTCCATATTCAAGGAATGCCTCTTCGACGTCAACTCTTACGCTTAGGAGCGTTGCTGTAGTTAAAATTTAAAAACCCCGAAAAAACACAACAACCCTTTTCCCTTAACAAAACCAAAATTACCAAAACCAAAAATCCAAAAACAACAAAAAAAACACAACCAAAAAAACAAAACAAGCCAAAAAACACATTATTTCAGAACTCTTCCATTTGTGTATATTTCTAGTTCTATTTTGTAGGAGTACTGGAATAATGTTGTTTTTGGTTTGGGTTTTTTTTGTGTTTTTTTGGTTTATTTGTTTTGTTTTTTTTTTGTATTTTTGGTTTCGGTCCCGGTTGTTTTGGTTTTGTTTGAGGGAAGGGGTTGTGAAGTTGTAGGGCTTATCATTCCAGCAGCGCCCCTAAGCGTAAGTGTTGAGAGCAATGTCGTCGAGGAGGCGTACGTGAACTGCCGGAAACGCAGCGGGAGAGTGTACATTGTACGCCAAACTCGCCCCATGTCGTGCAGCTTCAACTGTAGTATTCGAAGATGTAAAGATGTAGCATAGAGGTACGATAACTGACAGTCGGAGTTAAATTAAACAACGACTATCGCTTTAACCTGTATTGTCTAGAAAGATTCAGTTCAAAATGCAATCATACTTCGCCCAATTCTGTATGTTGCACGAGAAGTAAACCATGTGGGAATTAGACAACAAATATACAGACACGCTTAAAATTCTTGTAGGATAATATTGCTGGAGCAAAGATTTCCAAGCTGTTTAGAAGCACTCGGTGCTATGTATGTTTCTATAACTTATTGTGGTGTTATACCTCCATTTTCATGTGTCAGTTGTCTTTCCTGAACATGTATTATATACTGCCCTACATTCGAGTACAAGTGGTTTCAGTTGCTATGAGCATTAAGCTGTATCCTTTTGACGTGGCCAGTCCTATAAACGCACTCAGTCTTGTACTAAGGGTTTCCGGCACTTCACGTATGCCTCCTCAACGACATCGCTCTCAACACTTACGCTTAGGGGCGCTGCTGGAATTAAAAGCCCTACAACATCACAACCCCTTCCCTTAAACAAAACCAAAACAACCGAAACCAAAAATACAAAAAAAACAAAACAAATAAAACAAAAAAACACCAAAAACAAACCAAAAACAACAAGAGCAACATTATTCCAGTACTCCTACAAAATAGAACTAGAAATATACACAAACGGAAGAGTTCTGAACTAATGTGTTTTTTTGGCTTGTTTTGTTTTTTTGGTTGTGTTTTTTTGTTGTTTTTGGATTTTTGGTTTTGGTAATTTTGGTTTTGTTAAGGGAAAAGGGTTGTTGTGTTTTTTCGGGGTTTTTAACTACAGCAACGCCCCTTAGCGTAAGAGTTGACGTCGAAGAGGCGTTCCTTGAATATGGAAAGCGCAAGGGTAGACTTTGACCCCTGAACCGAAAAATCGGACCTTCCCTCTTCCAACCTCGAAATACACAGCCCCCAAACCTTCTGACTGTGCGTCTTCCTGCGATTTGCGGATTCTGCGATCTGTAATGCCCTCTCCCAAGAAATATGAATCATGAGAAGGAGAAGCAAAGCAATTATTCTAGGGGCTGCGCCCACGGGCGGGCAGCGCAGGCCTAGGTAGAAGCCTGGAGCAAGGCCACGCAACCCTACTCCACCGAACCCGCTGATGCTGATGATGCGTGCCCTTTGGCTGCTTCTGCAACCCCTTCAAAAACTTGCAAAACATCGCCTCGTGCTGCGGAGGCCACTGTGGGCGCGCAGGGTGCCCATGATGCTGCTACCCCGTACCGACTCTCTGGAAGTGACGTATTCCACGCCCTGCCTACGTCCCGACCCCCTACCCACACCCGACCCGGTAACCCCCTTCCAACCCCGCTGCTCCCATGCTCCTCCCACGGCCGGCTAAATCGGGCAGCGCTCGGTCCAATGACCGAGCGCGTGCGCCCTGTGAGGTCGAGCCTCGGGCGAGTCGTAGCTTGCTACCTTTGCGTTAGCAAAAGCGCCGCGACTGGACCCTGCTTCATCGGACCCTCGGCTTTGCACCGCGCCACGCGGGACCTTGCCCCGAGGCCTTTCGCAGCCATTCCCCACGGTATGGCACATTTCGGGGCCCTCGTGGACTCGAGGAGGGTGGGTGGAGACTGAAGAATGGTGATAACGACCGAAAAATAATGATGATAACAGGCAGTATAGTCCTGATGGTAGCGAAACCTGACGCCCCATCCTTTGCGATGCCCCGGCACAGTTGGAACTTACTCCTACAGAGACGAGTCCGACAACACCTTCCACATCATGGACATGGAGACCTTCGAGGCGAATGGGCTACCATACCCGGCTATCTATCCATATCTCTATTTCCATCTGTATCCATGCTATCTATCTGTCCATCTACCCGTCTCATCTCTCCATCTATTCATCTATCTATCTGCATTTTGTCTATCTGTGTCAGAGAGAGAAGGAGAGACATACAGCTACACACCTATGTCGTGCAAGGTTTGTTCGGTTATGCGCTCGACCAGAGTATTCATCCGTGAGTGAGTGCGTGTGTCTATTTGCATGCATCGGTGTGTGTGTGTGTGTGTGCATGAAGCATACCCGTATTTGTGCACATTTGCTGGTGAAAGCTTAGATAGCACGTCAAGCTTCATTCAATGCAGACCGCGAATTCGCACCCCTGCCCCTCAACGGCTACAAGGGAGCCTTACTGCGTTGGCTATATGCCTACTATCGGGGGTAGATTTCGTGGACTTTCTCAGTTGCCTAAGACTGCCACGAGCCGCCACACGCTTCACAGAATGTAATGTCTGTGGAGGGAGATGTCGTACAGGCTGAATACGCGTCATGTGTTCGTGTGTACAAATGTATTGTCGTTGCTGGTACAATCTGGTACAGCATCCTGTTGCCCCTTCTTTTTACGATCTAAGGGGTTTACATACAGTTTACCGTGCTTCACCGGTCGATACCACTCACAACCCCGACAACTAAATATGCCGTGAGGCTAAAGGTGTGTGTAGGGCGGACAGACCCCAATGCCTCAGTGACATCCCAGAACCAGTCCCGAAGGATAACGCAGTGCCAGCATCATTGATCGGTGACATCGGCGAATGGCTGACCGAGGCGGTCCAGTCCTGGTTAGAGCGAAAGCTCCACTCATCTCATCAAAGCCTCACGTAGTTACTTAAACGGTGCCTGGAATCTTCTCAGAAAATGCGTTTCGTTTCAGACAGGTTCATTCCACAACTCCGAACTCAATTGCAGGGCATTGGGTCGAAGATCGACCCTCGGAGGGCTGAGAGTAGCCCTCAGGCCCACATCATCGGAGCCAGTATCAAGCAAGTCTTCTCTGAGAACTCAGATCTTCTCGGACATCGAAACCATGCGCAGTGTCCCAGCGGAGACTCAACCAGAAATGCTTTAAGACCCAAGCTTTATGCTCGCGACACACAGGCCGGACCTTGAACTCCCACGTGACTGGACGCCAAGTTCCGAAACGCCTTGCGAGCAGTGACCCAAAAGCTGAAATACCGAGCAGAATCAGACTCTGCTGACAAGGTCTTGTGCTAAAGATGCTGCGCCCCAAACTGTAGGACCCAACAAGCAGCCGACGAACAGGGCATGCAGATTGAGTTCGAAATCTATGAAGGCAAGGTCATCGATATCCAGGCCTTCGCTGGGCTGTTGCAATGAGGCTTCAAGATTGGTGGCAGATGTAAGAGCAGTCTGAGCGCAGAGTCGCAAAACTGGCAGGAATGAGAACAGCCGTGAAACACACTTCATGCTGCTATAGCCGCCGGCACGAGATGAAAGGGAAATGAACAGCTGAAACCCACAAGCTCAAGAAACCTTCGCTCCTCAGGAGTTCAAGGTTTCTCACTAGGTTTCGGATGCGATAGTCAGGACTTTGGAGGGGATATAAAGTTGCGACAGTTCAGGGCTTAGAGTTGTGCTGCGCTCGCACCCTGGAATCCCGACTATCTTTCGTCGAAGCCTTACAAGGTGCCCGATGACATCATCTTGGAGGTGACCGAAATTGTGTCGAAGAAAGACAGTGGCAAGGCTCGCCGCCTAATCTCTCAAAAACCTATCAGCACGGTTGGCATCGCCCTGAAGACACACTGCCAGCAATGCTACGGTAGAAAAAGGCTTGCTTGCTTGCTCGCTTGCTTGCTTGCTTGCAAGACAATCGACATAAGGTGACGAGCCACGCTGAAGGTGTTGAAGCTGTCCTGTAGGCTACAGTGAGGGTGCACAGAGCATGGAATCCATGCAAACGCGAGGTCTTGAATGAAGAAGCTACTTTCGACTAGAAGGTTTGGAGATCCCAAAAACACAAAACTCAAAAGCCGCAAGATCCCAACCAAAAACACAAAACTCAAAAGCCGCAAGATCCCAAGCCGATAACGCAATTAAACCCAAAAGGCCCCCAGAGGCTCCCGACAAGAACCACTGAGGCCTCGCTTTTCTGCCTTTCTTCCCGCAGCCGAAACCAGGATGCGCTCGTCCAGCTTGAGAATGGCGTGAACAGGCAGGCGCCGGCCTACATCAAGGCGGGATGCTGCGATTTAGCACATATAGTAAGGCGAAGCCTCAAGAATTAGTAACACTCTTTTGGTGCTTCCCTTTCATATTCATAGTATAATTAGACCCAAAGACACTGTATGACACTGTTCTAGCCATAAAGGCCCCGAGAGTGGACTGGTTTGGGCTTTGGGTTGCCCGCCAGAAAAATCTAAAGCGTTAAAACGCTTGAACTTCAAAAAAGAACCTGAGGGTTTTGGAACTCGAAGCTTTGGTGTTTTTGAGTGTTGAGGGCTCAAGGACTTAGCACCGAAAGGCACAGATTGGGCCTCTGAAGCTGCCTCTTACTGCACACGGGGCTTACCCAGAGATACAATGGTCGAAGCAGAAGCGGGCAACTTCACTCGTCCCTGCGATGCCAATGACAGCAAGAGTTTACAGCCGCCTCAACAATATATTTCTCGGGATCGGAAGCAGGGAGATGGACCCAGACTTGGCAGGCCCCGTGCTCGGCCCCAAACCCTGACCCCTCCTCATAGACCCGAAAAACCTCAAGCCAAAAGCGCCCATAGCTTTAACCCCCTGACTTTATACCCTAAAAAGGTAGCCACACGAAGCCACCGCCGTGAGGTGGGCGATAGGGTTCAGATCAACAAGAAGACATTCGAGATCCAGAAGCGTGTCGACTGAGCCGAAGCACTTCGTCCAGCAGCTCCGCATTTTGGGGGTTCTGGTGTCGAGGGCTTTCAAGACTTTAAAGAAGGTGTTTCTGGCGTTGTTTAGGGTTTCGGGCTAGGGGTTGCTTGAACAAGAGCTCGTTTGACAGCGCTTGTAAAGAGGTGGTGGAGGATTGAGATTCCAAGCAAGGCCTCGCAACAGCCCCCAACGCCACTTTGCCTGTGAAGTTTTGACCTCACTTCTTACTTTGTCGTCCTCCGGTCCTTTAGAGTCAAAAAGGGGGCCACCGGACTCCCCGTTCAAGGAGGTACGATAGGGGCCTTAACAATCACCTATACCATTTTAAGGTTCCTTGAGGGTTCCTTATTTTAGTGTTTGTCTATGATAACATACCCCAAAACCCTATTCTAACTGTTAAGGCCCCTATATTATAGGACAGGGAGCTTCAGGCAAATTGCACAGCAGCTGGCCGCCTCCCTGGATCAAGTTACCGTACATCAAAATGCTCCAGAGACACCGGGCTCTTGAAGAGAGCCAGAAACCCGAATTCCTGAACCCGAAACCCTGAAACTGAGCGGAGCTGCTGGCAGAAAATCCGTTTAGATATGCAGCTTCCGGGGAGCCCGAGACACGTCTATGCTAGTATAACTGGTATTGAGGGTCGTCCTTGTTGGTAAATTTTCTGTCGCTAATGAAACCCGACGTCAGTGCAGTAGAGTCTACCTGTTCACGTGTGTGGTTTGCGCACAGCAAACGTGGAGTACAAACTCAAGCCTGCTCGATGCAATGATGATTAGCGGAGCGCTATCTTCAGAAGGCCGTAACAACATTGACCAACAGTCTTCGAAATTTCGGGCTCTCCGGACTCTTGGTGAATACCAGTTTTCTCAGCGCCCACTTAGCTGTGCAGTGGATGCTTTTTTCTGTTCATTTCTGCCGCTTCTGTGCGAGCTGTTCCTCCGGCAGGGCTACTACAACTTGACATCCCTAACACTTTCAGCACAGGGTTAGAAAACTAGTATCCTAAGCTTTCGAGGCTCAGCCGGGCCTCGAACTCCATAAACCCCAACCACACGGTCAAAGGTCTGAGGACTTCTCGTGGCTCGGGCTTGGGGGCTCGGGAGATGGGATGCTCTCGAGGGCTTGACAGTCCGAGCAAGGCGATGTAGGAAATCTGCGACACCAATACCCTTAAGCTCGACACCCCAATATCACATCCTCTATAGCTGGCGCAGACATATCAGTTAGGAGCCTTTTACAAGCTGCCACCACGGGCTTGTTCTGACATCAAGCTGTCTTTCCTGAACCGGTAACCCCATCGTCCCCTGGCTCAGCACCCCAAACCCGAAAACCTTGACGTGTGCAAGTTTCCTCACACCGACGCCCAAGTCCTTGAGGGCCTGCAACGCCCACCCTCCAACACAGGCCGAATTGATCGCCAAGCTCTTAAACCCAGTATGACAGGAGCAGAGAGACCAACATGGAGAAATTGGCACGCACACCGAGATGTTCCGAAGTTGACGACGGCAGCGAAGATAGCACATCCAGCCGCGAACTTCCCACATCAAATGAGCTGTTGGTTACCAGCGCCGTTACGAAACGGATGGCCCTTCACTGCTGTCAGCTAAAGTCGCCAAACGCAACAAGAAAAAGATGGTTTGGGAAGCGATCCGGGAAGCTGCATTAAATTACTCATATATAGGCCTAGGTGCATGTACAAGTTTCTGTTCCATGGAGTCTTGCACAACATCGTCAAGCAGCTTCAAAAAAATACAGTCTCGGCTATATGATTCAGGGGCTATGTAATGGACAGGAGTTTCAGGCTTAATCACCTGCTGTATAGAAAGACGAAGGCCAAGGACTGTTTTCTCCGCAAGTTTGTGTTTTGCGCATCATGTTCATATTTGCCTTACGCTAACCTTTAAGCCTACAGTTGCAGCGGGTCCTGATGTCTCTTTTAGTAAATTGCCCAAGCGGTCTCACATCACGAAACCTGATTTTGCAGAGCCTGGTCCGGAAGCAAACCCAGTTTACCCCTGGAGGGAATGCCTCCATGTGCATTGTATCTGCATCAAAGCCAAGGCTGCTGCCCGTTTGGGCCCTCTGGGCTTATTTAGATTGCCCATTGTCCGGAAACCTGAGCCTGAGACCCTAGACCAGTCCTGAAGGATGGGAAGACGTAGTGCGCCCGCGTTACATGATGTGTTTGGGGTTGTGCGACATCGTGGTGGTAGCGGCTGTGGCACTGAAACCGCACTCGAATGGCCTCCAAATAACGTGCTTCAAGACTTACGCATATCTCACATTAGGCGTGCACTTTATCTGGCAGACGGTACTCCAACCCGAAGGGCCCAAGCCCTGGAGCAAAGCCGAATAGCTGTTCAGGTAAGCCGAGTCTGAAGACTTACATTTGCCACCCCAAAGGGCAGATGTGAAAGTTGTCAACCCTCATCACGCTTCATGTTCATCGCTGCCTGTCTTCTAGCCTACAGTCTGGGTCGCTGTGGTGTTCGTCGGCGCACTACATGGGCTTCATGCACTCGTTTCAGCATGTTTCTCTTCGCACACTTGGTACTGCTATTGGTTAGTGGCAATTTCTTGTCGCACTGCATTGCTAGATTTTCGTTCTTGTTTTACCAACTCGGCTGCTCTCCCGATTTCTAGGCGCAGCTTGGAGCCAACGCCGACAACGACGACGTGGCCCGCATCCCAAAGGGAGGGAAGAGAGACTCGGGCTTTGGGTGTTGACGTCCAGACACGTGGAAAGAGTTCAAAACCGAAGCCCCTCCGCTGTAGCATCCAAATACCCACTCAAGAAATTGTCAATGCCTGAGACAGGCCCTTGGCAAGCCGATAAAGACCATATCTGCCCGAGAAAACTAACCAAAGCTCCTGCTGAGTGCAGACAGGCTGGTTCATAGAGCCCCATTCCACGTCGCAATGTCCAAACTTTTGTCTAGTACAAACTCTCAGCTGTGCTTCCAAATGGGAAACCCTAAGTAGTTAGGTCAGGCAGGCCGGTGTTAGAAGAATCCCTGAGAAAGTGACATCCATGGTTTGGGGTCGATGGTTTTCGTTGGAGGGTTGGGGGGGTTCAGGGATTCAAATCTTCGGGTGTTTCAGTGCTTGGGACGTGCCCAAGGATGTACATTTGACCCAGTGGACGAGCCCCGCAAGAAGGAAGGATCAGGGCAGGCTCCTGTTCTACCCAAATCCCTCTAACAACTGATATTGCGAGGTACTTTAAACCCTGCAAAGCAGAGCCCTTGCGGGTTTCCTGAAAAAGACTGAAAGACCCAGCAGAGCGCAGGAGAGCTTTGACTGATCATGAGGCAGAGTCTATTGCATCGTTTCTGGATCTCTTCAAAGCCTAAAGGTGGGGTTTGGGTTTAGGGTTCAAGATGCATGCGACATGCATATAATTACCTTGACAAGAGCTTGCAGATGTAGTCGCATGCCCAATTCAGGCTGCTTCTACCCCCAAATTGTAAACCCTAGGCCCCTAAGTACCATTCTGCTGTCGAGCAACTTTCGCTACGTTTCACTGCGACCATCCGGACGGCTTCAAAGCAGTGTCTGGCAAAAGGCGACATGTTTCCCAGAAATTCCCGGTTGACACCAGGAATTGTGAACCGCGAGGTTTTCGGCTTCGACTTGCGTCCCATGGTTCAGTCTGATTGTGAGCAGGTTTTTGCCTTGCGCTCTTGTTAGAGGGAGCCCATGCTGGGTCGTTGCTTCCAAACATCCTTCCACTCTCTCTCTCTCTCTCTCTCTCTACCTCATCCCAAAACAGTTCTGGCATTGTTGAAGGTTGGGTGTCCGTTGAGGGACCCGTTGCCGAGGGCTTGGGGGCTTTCTTCCTCCGCTTTGCATGTTTTTCTTAGTAAGTCGGACGCGGCTCCTGTCACCAGTGCTTCAGAATCACAGCTCTCCCAACTGCTCATGCCGGAAGTACAACTGATACTGGAATTCGGTCATTGCCGAATCCAAAACCCGAACGCCCAACCCCGCTTGTCTCTATGCGGATCAATAGCGGACGTTTAGCGCCTTCCCTCCCCACAAAGAACAGCGGACCCATTAGCTGACTTGAGCTCCTTGGCTGCATGGGGTTGCAGGCCCAGGCCTAAAGTAAAGGACCCATGGATCCTGGCTAATCCACAATGCTCCCTTCTCCCTGAAGCAAGACTTCTCCACAAGCACAGAACGTCTACTGATCTCAATGATACATCTACTCCGCCATGCTAAACAGATGTTTGCCGACCCGTCGCTGTGACCGTCATGGTGGTGGCAGTGCTGCTGGATACTACTACTGTTGTTGCAGCGACACTCTTTCTGGCTACGCCTGCTGTCCTTCCATATGCTTGTGGCCCCAGCCCTTGTCCTTCTAGCCTTTCCTACGATCCCTACCTTCACAAGCCCGAGATCTACCATGTCTGTAAAACCGCAAAGGAAATCTTGCAACGCCAAACCTCAGAGCGGGTGTGTGACTTTTGTCGTTCGGGTTTCGGCGATAGTCGAAAAGAAGAGCTCCTTGCCAAAGTGCTCATCCTAGCAGGGAACATCTTCCCCTCATGAGACAGAATTCAGTCTGAAGCAACCCTATTGACGGACCCAGGACATCATGGCTCGCGGCATCATCAAGCACTTGAAGCGCATGTATGCTGCTTGACTCTTCAGTAAAGCAGTAAACCCAAAACGCCAAGCCCAACCCACTAGTCCGGCAGAAGCGCACACGGGGTGTTGACAAGTTTGGGCACTCGACGGCATGTATCCGTGATATCCAGGCCCCGAATGCCCCGCATGAAGCTCGATTTGCACGCAAAACGTCGGGTTGCAGTGGACCTGAAGACAGACTCAGCAGCTTCTGGCGGGAGGAGCTACTGCTAAACTAAACCTGTGTGTAAAGCCTCGAACACGTTCACCTGTCTCGGAGCTTTGTCGCGCTGGGATGATGACGGAAATCATCATGACCACATTTATACGGGTCGGATAGCATTGCTTGTTGTGCTAAATTGCAATACACCGACGGACGCTGTGCGGCGTTCGGCTCGAGGCGCCAAAGCATTGGATGCTGGACAAGCTTCGTGGCCGATGGGCCCAAAGCCCAGCTGAGGGCGGTTTTGAGAATCTGCAGCGTTCATCAGGCCTTTCATAAGTACCCCGGAGGGGATATGGATCGGCCTCCGAAAGCCGGCGGTTTGTTCGTGACTGGGGTGTGTTTCGGCTTGAGGCTCATGGCAGCTGACATGCGAAGCCTTGAACCACAAGACGAAGAAGCCTGCAACGAACCCCAACAGCATCCCCTGAAAAGCCCTTATCACAGAACAGTTCTAAACTAGGGCATTGATAACGGTTTTGGGGGATAAGTTATAAGGTTTTCACTTCCGTGCTCAATCGAAGGTCGGACACTTGGTCTATGTTAAGTGTGTACAGTGTGTACGGCCTCTCTGTAGAACAGCCTACACCTCGAAGCTCTAAACTAAAATCTCACCCCACACAAACACGAAGAACATGGCATCCAAATCCTACAAATCCCAAGACTAATTCAAGAGGCACCGAAGCCTTCTGCCGGTCCTCACAAGCTCCGAGAGTGCATGCCGCTGATCGCCACTTGACCGACTTCGACTTGCGTTTCAAGTTTAGGAGGTTAGGTCGGGCGTAGGCTTCAATCTTCTCGGCTTATGAAAAAGCTGTATGCAGCGTGAGGAAGTGGCCCTGGGCAAGTTCTTCCCTCGCTGTTTTGGGGTGTGGGGGGTCGCTTTTCAAGAAGGGATTCAGAGTTGTCCAGGCTGTAGGTGTTGCCGCCCCGCCCGAGAGAGAGCCCCAAGGAGCGCTGAGATGCCGAGGCCCCAAAAAGGACCCTCCCCTCCCCGTCCAAAGCTGCGAGCTGCGAGGTCATGCTGCGTCAGCGCCTGAAGTATGCCGGAAGCCCCGGCAACATCGGAATAGGGACGAGGGCTCGGGGCTTCGGGGACTTTTTGGGACATCCTTAGAGACTGTCGGTTGCTTCTACTACGACAGTGTAACCACAGGATATTTGGGCCGAATCGGGCCCCCATCCAAGGCAGAGAAGCTTTGCTGGAGTTTTGGCGTTTAGGGTGCTCAAAGAGATACAACGCCTGAGACGTGCGTTTACAGTTTGGGACTCACGGATATAAGCTCCTTCGCAGAAGCCTTGCAAAGTAATAAGACTCGGCCGACCTCTCTGCTTCAAGCGATCTAAACCAGAACTGCTAGAACCCTTAGGTTCCCAGAGTTCCACAATCCGCAACCTCTCAGCCCTAAACCCCGAACCTCACACATGAATCCCAAAATGCCGCTTTCTAGTGTGAGTAGGCGTAGTTTTTGTTGGGTCTGGTCCGGAGAACGAATGAATCAAAAGCGCACATCACCCGCCTAAACAAATTCAGGCTTACTGTTCAGGGGCCAAGGTTTGTTTTCCACGGAACCCGCCCATAAGACGCCGACCGCTGCAAGATTGAAGTTGCCGATCCCAGGCCTTGACCTACCGTGAGGTGAAGATGCCGCCTGGCTCCGGGGACGATGTGTTTCGGGTTCCGGGTGTGCGTTAAACTTACTCATGCGCACAGCAGCATGGAAACCCGTACCATGAGGCTCCCAGATAAAGCCATGTCACCGGCCAGATCCCCACACAACGCTCCTTCGGGCCCTTAATGGATGCAGTCTGGTTTGATCAAGGAACCCGAAGCTTGGTCTGTGGTTCGGGTATGTCACGTGGGAGTCTGATCAATTCTGCGGCGCTTTTCACAGTGTTTGCTATCTCTTTGTTCTTCGTATCTGATGCAGGTTCACTGTACCGCGCTCATATCCTAAAATGTTTCGGGCGGCCTGAACACAAGGGGCTCAGGACTGCCTGACTGCGATCGTATACTTGTGCTCCTCAAGTTGAGATTAGAATCAGAATGTCCTTAAGCCCACTTCCAGGGCGTGTGCGCAGGCTTGCCGAAGTGAATAGGAGCCTTGCCGAGAAGACTGTGTAGGCAGGGCATCTCCATGACATGGAAGGACAGGAAGAGTGTGATGTTGTTGGCAGGAGCATTCACAAACATCCGCGGCAAGCATTGTCACGCTCATTGCTGCCATCCGCGATGTCCTAATATAGACAAAAGCAGCAACTCGTCACCGCAGCATAACAGAGCTCAGGATTGTGATGCAGAGGCTGATCAAGGTTGCCAGGAGCTTACTCACTGTTCCCGGGGGTGGGGAGGGGACCACGGGGTTTAGCTGAAATTCAAGCCTGTCGGCTGCAAGTCAAGATTTGCATGCAGTCCTAACCCTGAAGAATATACAACGAGAAAGGAGGTTCGGCAAGCCGCCTTTCATGAAGACGCAAGCTGTTGGCCTCGAGGTTCAGGGGTCTGGATCCCGAAGCCCTTTCAGGATTAGCATTACTTGCGGTTCAGTTGTTCGGTTCTGCTAAGCTTTGCAGAGGAGCTGCTCGGTCTCTTGCGGGACTTTATAATCTGGGGGTGCAATGAGAACTGTGCGGCGTTATGTTTGGTGTCGCTGTCGGAGATTTTGGGATGAGTCCGGAACACCCCAGTCACTCGATCCTGAATTTACAGATGCAGGAATTCCATAAACCCTTGCCTAGACTCCGAACCCCAAACTCGAAACTGGCAAGCCCGAACCCACAGTCCCTTCGGCCCCCAATCGAAACTCGAGGCCGCACAACGCCTTCAGCTGAGATGTCCCAGCATTCAAAAAGAGGTTTTCCAGAACCGGCTCGCTGAAATCTTTTCGAAGCTTCAGCCTGCATGGACTAGCGCTAGAGACAAAGTCGCAAACTCGAACCAGAGCAGCACAGATATGGATAGGGACTAGCAAGAAACATGATTCGCATCAAACTCTAGAAGGGTGAGCCTCGAAGAAATGAATCCACGAGCTGTCCCTCAGGAGTTGAGTCCTATGCATTTCGGTATGTAGAAGGGCTGGGGTTTAGGGATCTAGACCTGTGCCTCAGCGCATAAGCGCTGTGTCACTATGATAGTGGGCCCAAAGTAATCTCTTCGCCTCTGCCATGGCGATCCTGGTCACGAGCTGCAAGCGAGGACGTCCAGCGCGGACGCGAGGACTCCAAGCGATCCTTATTGGCATCTCTAGAGAGACCAATACCCCAGAGTCTTCTGCCGCCACCTCGGAATCTACGGGGATTTCGACCAGCACACGATTGATCTATCAGAAACAGGCTCCAACAGGTGTTGTTTCAAATTGTCCGAGTTTTCAGGTTGTGCGTTTACGATCAGGTCTTGCCGAGCTTTGACAGAAATTCTGTGTGCACAGGACTCGCTTGGGCCTGGCCCGTGGCTTCCGCCACTGCCTCAAACAACTTCGGGTCTCTTCCGGGGATTCTTGGGTTCGGGGTTGCCACTGAAAGCTAAGCAGCTAACCTAGTTTAAGAAGGACATAAGCATAAGTATTTACAGGGATGTCCCTATCCTGATGTTTGTTTATGTGCATGTTTGGGGCCCTACTACACAAGCTGCCGGGGTTCACGGCCCTCTTTCGAAGCTTGCTTTGGTCCAAAATTGACCCACACCCCAACTTCCCAAATTCCCTGAGCCCACATAAGACTTTGCTACGCCCGCAAAAGTCCAAGTACTGACCTTTCTGCCCAGGCCTTTGTAGTCCCCTTTTTTCAGGCTTCGCTTAACCCGAAACCCTTTTTCAAGGGAGCCGTGACCTGAGTTCAGAGGCCCTTCTGCTACTTCGGCATTCGCCGGAGCCCTCTGCCATCGCAGGTCTGGGCTTTCTGGTGCTTTGGGATTTTAGCCATTGGGGTTTAGGCTGGAGGGGATGAGGACGCAGTGTTTCGTAGCATTACGGCTCTGAACTATACATCGTGCCCAGCCAATGTTGCAGCCATGTAGTGTTGCTGTGGACTATGTCTTGCGGCTTTGGGCCTTGAGAAATTTGGGGTTAAGCACCTTAGGCTCTGTACTTGCAAAGCCCGGCCAGTGCCTTGGACAGATGTTTCGGCCGCAAGGGAATGGATGGTTTGGGGCCTGAAGGCCACGGCGTTTTTTCAACGCCCTGGCGCACTCGCATGACCATTCCGAGGGACGTGGGCGCAAGATCCTTCATTCGATCAGCCAGCGCAAAGTCGAACTGTTGTCTACCTTCGTGAGACGTGCTGTGCCCTAAAACCATTAATTAACACAAAGCCCAAGATATTCCAGCTACAAGAATCCAAATCCGAAGCCTAAACCCCAAGTTCGTGGAAGCCTAGGTTGAGCCCAGGACTTGAAACCCCGAAATGAAAACAACAAGAAGCCCTGAGCCCCGCAATCTCCCAAGCCCTTTAGCCTCCAGCCGAAAGATCCCGGAACCCCTGCCCTGTCGCAGGCTTCCTCCTCCAGTGATGCCCTCAGTGATTCCTCGGGATTGGATCATGTGTTCACGGTCTTTACCTTTATAAAACCCAAAACCCCGAAACCCCGAAACCCGAAATCCTAAACCCAGTATGTAGGGGCAAACCCTCCTTGCCCTCTGAGGTTCAGAGCCGAGATTCTCAGGTCCAGGATCCTTCGGAGGCTGCGAGGTCCCAGATGGCCGGAGGAAGGGAAAACACAAACCGTGGCCAAGCAAAAGTCATCAATGAATATTAAGAACAACTTAAGAATGTTAGGAGTCGAAACGACGGAACTACTAACTACGAATCAACTTTCGTATTAATAGTAATGATATCTTCCCACCCAGCCTAAACTCCACGCAGATCCTGGTGTAGGGCTGAGGAGTACGAGTTAAGTGTTTAGGGCAGTTTAGGGTTTAAGGTTAACAGGATCAGCCAGCTATGCAATCGGTCCTGGGTGTCCAATGACTTGTACAGTACCCTCAAGGCTGAGCCAACACCGACGCCGCGAAGCCCAGATCCCACAATTTACTTAATGCTACAATCTAGCCCAAAACCTTTTTGATACCCGCGGATGCGGATTTCCCGAGGCCTGGCAGCTCCAGGCGAGCGTTGCTCTCTGCAGCAGCTCTCCTGAGTCAACCCCTCGCCAAGGCAACGACCTGAATGCAATGGACGGTTTGGGTTTGGGGCTCTTCTTAGTTGTTATGTGAGCTTGCTTCCTTCTGTAATTGACCGTGATCTCCACAGAAAATTGAGATTGTTCCGGAGCTTTCATGCTGTTCCGCTTCATGTGTTTGTACAGTGGCGCACAAACCCCCCCACAACCTTAGTCCCATAGCTGTGGATATGTCAATCATGTGGCTTTGTGCTTGGATGGGTACTTTCACGAGTTGCAGGGTGCCGCAGGCTTGAAAGAAGGATCCCCGTTGTGTGGGGTCCATTCAGGGATTCCCTTGTTTTCGTAATTTCAGTAGATCCTGTCTCTTTGATTTGGCCACGAAAGCTGCAGGAATTTAGCACGCCCCAAAAGCACGGATTGAAAAAACTCGATGCCTTTGAACACATACATACATACATACATACATACATACATATACACTATATATATATATATATAGATGTATCTCTCTCTCTCTCTCTAGATGGAAATTTACATACATTCATATATATATATGTATATATATATATATATGTGTGTATATATATATATATGCATGTATGGTAAATATGTTTGTGGAGTGAGTTTCAACCAAGGAACTTCATCATCTCGTTGAAGAGTGCACATGTCACTCTAGAAATAGAGTGGACGAGCCAGATGAACTGATGCCGTAAGCCCCAACTGCAGCCCCAACACAAACCGGGACCAGGACACTGCCTCCGCTTCACCCGCAGAGGTGTGCCAAAGTGGCTGCATTGGGATATAGCAGAATCCAGAAAGTTGCAACATCATCATTCTCATGCCCTCAAGGTAAAGTATAGGGAATCCCAGCACTAATCATCCTTAAATCATGTTCCAACTTTCTGGGGTTCACTGTAGATTCAGAGGATTTGTGGCACGGGCTTTCGTATTGGGGCCAATGTGACAATATGAAGCTGCTCGTACCTCGAAGCCTGAGCCCGACAGCCGGATTCAAAGCCAAAGCCCTGGGCCCTGGTTCGTTCGAGATGCAAGGTTTTAAGAGAGACATGGTCAACACAGGTGCTCGGCGATGGGGGCAATAACCGAAGTGTTTATACTGCGGGTAGGTGATGTTCCCAAGTCCAGGTTTTTGCTTTCCGTTTCTGTGTAGCTACTGAGAGATCAGCTTATCGCAGCTCACTGTTCTCAGGGCCGTTGGGCACTCAGTTGCGTGAATTGCTCCAAACGAAGCACTCCAACATAGTCCAACCATGAGATATGCCCCTTTTCCTGTGCAAGTCCGAGGTGATGACAGCTGCCTCTCCAAAATATTTGGAAGCTAGGCAGGTAATGGCATGGATTCTTATGTATCTTCCCCGATGTTACACTCCAGCATCCGAATGCGCACCTTATGCCGTCTCCTTCCATCCTGTGGCCCAGTGCGTCATATTCTGCATCCTTTGCATGCTAGCTACTGCACACATCGTCGCGGCTTGGGGGTCAGGGCGCTGGAAGCTTTCACCCCAAGCAGCTGTAGGGCACAAGATAATATACTACGTAGAGTACGCTCTAAGGTCTGTAGTATAGTATGGGATAAAGCTCTGTTCCAGGGCCGTCTACCTTTCCTCGCCCAGGAAACTTCGCGAATCCGAATTCCCAGGAAGAGCGCGACATATTTTTTTCCTTTAGCATCTTGGAAGAAACTCAGAGAGCCTTTCGCAGGTGAAATTAGAAGACTTCAAGGTTTGGGGTGTGCAATGCAGGGCCCTCAATTTCTGTCGCATCGTAAAAACTCCTACTGGCAAACCGTATTGATAATTAATTACAACTATTGGAAACGATTGGAGCGACAGCGGCAAGAAAGGCCATTCTGCAGTATAAGCCTGGTCTGATAGGAGCAAGAAGGACTATACAGTAGTGTGTGTGTGTGCATATATATATATATATATGTTTTTTTTGCAGGTATAGATATATATAGATACAGTTACGTAGTTACGTAGTTACGTAGGTATATACGCGGCCTCCCAAGATGCCCTCAGGCGAGGAGAGCATCACGTACGCTTATGGCACGATCACCCCGAAGTCGGCGCTTTGGCTTTGCTTCTCTCGAAGTTTAGGGTTCAGGGCCTTTCATGGTTTCGGTGGTGGCAGAAAGAAAGACTTGAGACTTGAGGGTCATTTGAAGATTTTTTGTGTGGTTTGTTGATGTTCCTAGCGGCGGAGGGTGCAGGATGAAGGTTCCGGACTATGCCACTCCATTGGTTCGACGACTCTGACTATGAGAGCGCTATGTGTCTTGTGATACGGCATACCATCATCCCGAAGCCTGACAAACCGCCTTGGCATCGATGTGTACGTCCTGTGCGCATCACGAGGCGCCCGGATGAGATCCCAAATGTAAACGGTTGGAGACCACTTACACCATCTTTCTGGTTGTTAAGCTCCAGGTGGTGCATAGTGCAACGACATCCCGACCTAAAGCATCACCAAAGCCTCCTTGCTCGATCGGAGCGAAAGCCGCGCATTCTAAGGTGCGCTCCGTGCTGAAGCGCTTGGAATTCGAGCCGTCAGTGACTTGATGCGGCTAGCATGGGTTTTCATTGCCACCCATACTTGTCGAGTAGTTCACCAAATTTCCGGAGTTTCTTTTGTGTCGGCTTTGGGGTGTTGCTCGGCTTTCATTGCAGCCCTGTTCCGAAGCACGCCTGAAATTCAGGCTCCAAGCGATATTCGCAAAACAGACCCTAAGTCTCTAAGTCCAACACCACCAGTCCAAGCGGCCCAAAGCTCCAAGACACTTCCTCATCAGCAACTCTCGGACCCCTTGAAAAGTACTTCACTGTCACAGTGTCATAATGAAGACCCCTAAGCAGACATGATTTAGAGTAGAAAACCGAAACACTAAAACCCTAAGACGACAACAGCATCACAACTAGACCCTATAAACCCTAAACAGCCCTCCTCAACCCAAAACCCCACCAAGTCCTCTCCCCTTTTCCGCCTGTGAGGATGTCTTTACGGACCTGGGCTCGGGTATCGGCAACGTGGCCCTGCAGGTCTATGCGAACACCCCGATGCGCGCCTCGGTGCCCACAATGCCTGGAGGACTATAAGACACACATAGAGACAGTGCGCGAGATGGCCATGTTTGGGCATCGGTTAGCCGTGCGAGGTCTGGTCTGGGGTTCAAACAAAGTTCGGGTTTGGATATATACTCTTAGTCTTTCAGATGCTTGGCTTTGCAAGCCATGCGCTCCTTCAAAGACGAAGGCCTGCAGAACAGGAACTCCAAGCCGCCCTCAGCCCGTAAGCCTCCGGGGGGTTGCAGAAAGCAGAAAGCTGAGGGTTACGTTTGGGAGCACTTTTCGAAAGCATGCTTTATCACGCCTCAGAAACGAAGAGGACACGTAAGCACCGTCACACCTCCGCTGTCTTTACCAAGAACGCGTTCGTGGCATCGAGTTCGTGAAGGAAAGGCACAACGATGCCGTGAGGCATGCAGAGGAATTCCAGCGCACGCACCAGGCTCCCCAGCTCCAATTTGTTGGGCGACTTAGGCTAAGAAGAACTCCTGAGTCCGAAAGCAAGAGGAAGTTCCGTGGAACGCACAAATACTTTGAAGCGTGACAAAGGCTCCTAAGCCCTTTGATGAATATCGGGCTCCGGGTTTGATGTGGTCTTGGAGCTTTGGGTTTGGAGCTTCCTCGACTTTTGAGTCCGAAAGTGCACCCTAAGGGAGTCCTTCATCCTTCAAACCAACCCTTCGGGCCGTGTGCTTTGCCTTTCAAGGGAAGCTTATCCGAATCCCCAACTCCCAAATCTAAACTCTAAGCCTACATGCCCAGACCTGAGCTGCCCCACTTTAGCTAAGCTTCGATAGCTACAAGAGGTTAGCAAGGACAAAGAGATCCTGCTGGTGAACGGCGATGTTTGCAAGGAGTGTTCTTGGTTTCGGAGGTCACAGAGGTTCAGTTCAGTTTAACTAGGGCTTGCAGTTCGTTTTCTCAGGGTTAGTGGGCTCAAGCTTCTGGCGATGTTTTTGATTTTCGCACGTTCCAGCAGCCCTAAGTCCAAGCAGGTCGACATGGCCGCATCCGTTCCTGTTCCACCAACACTGGGCTATGTAGTAAGGTAGTGAACGCATGCAGAGCTTGAAGCGTGGATCTGATGAAGCGCTTTGAAGCTGCTGGAAGAGCCAGAGAGGGGCATCCCAAGGCAAGAACCCGCAAGCAGGATTCCGGAGGTGATACCACAAGCTCGGGCCTAAACCTCAAGGAGGACTGGTCGGACTCGACCATCGTCTTTTCTTCCTCCACGTGCTTCGATGACCGGGCGATGGAACCTCGGCCGACAAGTCAATGAGAAGCACAAAGGGCAGCGGTCAAAAAACACAAGAGCAACAGCAGCCCCAGCAACGCGAAGTAGCCACAGCAGGAGAGTCAGCAACAGCAGCAACAAGAGAAATAGCAACAGAACAAGACAAAAGCAAGAAGTTTACCAGGAAGAATCCATAGCAACCGAGAGCAACAGTCTGATGTTCAGCGTTCCGAGGCAGGCCGGAGGCTTTCGGAACCGTGCTTAGCTGCCACCCTGGCTGGGGTTCCGAAAAAACTTACGGTTTTGGACTTGGAACAGCGCAGCTGATGCAACGGATCCCTCACAAGCTTCGCAAGGCACAAGGCTTCAGCACCTGCTGATGCCTGAAAAACACTTCTGGCAGAAGTCTCTTGAGTTCCGAAGGAACCCACAAAAAAAAGCCGCTCTGTCATCTCCACCAAGTGCTGCAGAAAGCGATGGAAGCGACCGAGGAGTGCCTTCGACGTCTATGCGAGGAGAACTCCAAGCTGAAGCCGCTGGGCAGACAGCCCGGACGGACGGCCCTCCCAAGTAGCAGCGCTGCTAGTGGAGCTAGTGGTATCTTGGTGCACACGCTGTGACGTAATACGGCCAGGGCCACTGACGTCCCATGCTTCACAGCGTTCCTGCTGCGTTCGTCAATTTCCGCAGTTTTGAGGTGCAGAGATCCAGCGACCTGTCGACCCTTACCCCTTTCGCCTCCAAAAAAGTGCTTGCAGGTATCTGGTAACGTCACGCGAGCTTCCGCCGACGACACTGAGGTCACTTGGGGCCTCTCAGCTGAACGTGAGTCTCAGTCAAGAAGTGCTCGCCTTTGTCAGGACGGCCGACGGACATCAGGTTCTTTGAAGTTACCTGCTTGTAGATACATGCACAGGTATCTATTTTATATACCATTATCGACCTATTTGACCGTGAACGTCAACATGGATGGCTAGCTAGCAGTATTATGCGTACATGCAGCAGTCCAATTGACAAACAGTTGCCTTCAATGAAGGATCCATGCGAAAGCCTTCCCAGGTGCTCGAGAGCCTTGAAACCTCCTGGTCAACAAAGAGTGACGTGACCTACTGGGTGCACCTCGGCCCGGAGTCGAGAACGGAGCACTCGTCACAGTCTTCATGCCGGCAGCGGGAAGGGCTGCAGCTTCGAAAGCGCTCCATGACAACGGCCAAGGTACACCAACGTGCCCGACGTGAAGCTGCAAAATGCCTGATTCGAGTTGACCGTCTGCTGGCAGTAGCGGACCATCTTTACACCCTAGGCTTCTTTGCTGAGGCTTTACGTGGTAGCCTCGGACAGCTGCGAGACTTGCGTGCAAGGGAGAAAACCTGCCGCGGTTCGAACTCTTGAGGCTCTGGTAGGCAGAGGTCATGTGTTTTCGTGTTCAGATGATGAGGCTTGTCAAAAGCTCGGATTCTGATGCCGAAGCCTTAACCACAAAGCTATGACTCCAAGCCCAAGATGCTAAACCCTAAACGCCGTGCTCGTGCTCTTGGCATGAAGTCTGGCGCCCTGTCGTCCACGCAGCCTAGAGCCTTAGATGCCAATGCCCTACCGAAGATGTCCAAGGACGGCAAGGTCCGCACGGACATGTTCTACCCAGCCGGTTTCATGGACATGGTCCAGATCGACAAGACCAAGGATGCAAAAGTTGTGTTCGTGCGGCTCCTCATTGAAAATTCGCGCATCCCCAACACGCAGATCCCTTTTCGAGTCCAGCTTAACAACAACCAACCTTACGGCGCTCAACCCCACATCAAAACCCAAAGCCCGTATCCCTCAGCCCTTGAAGAGATAAAGACCTGAAAAAGCTGAGCCGTAGCCTTGTAGCCCGTGCCCTTTAGAGGCCACAGCAGTTGCAGTAGAGAGCGGCAACATCGTCGCGATCAGAAGTACTAGATGAACGGATGCTGCAGAATCAACGAGAAGTATCCGACTTAGCAGCCTCATCATTGCAGCCAGCGGCAACCAGAGCAAGAGTAGGAGTAGCCGGCATCAACGATCCCATGTTCTCCAAGTTGCAAAAAACCCACTGGCAACTCCTCCGACCCCCGATCCCCTGAACTCAAACACCCCCGACAAACCCCCCGCCTTCCAGAAAACCCGCGTGTCCAGGAGAACTTCCGGCTGCTGTACAACACCAAGGGCCGCTTCAATCTCCACAAGGCACGGCCCTTTCTGGAAACCGCCTACAGCTCGAAAGCCATCCAAGAAGCGCTTTAGGGACTTCAGGGGTTTAAGGGATCTGTGATGCCTTCAATCACCACCCCCAACAAATTAAAGGTCTAACGATTCCAGCCCCTTCATTGCTTCTTGCGTGCTTGGTTGTACGCGAGTGTTGGTACGAAGCTGCTTCCTCTCACTAGCCAGCCTGGCGTAACAGGTCCAGTTGTTTCATGAATTTGCGGGTTGCTTGGCACTCCTAATTTGCACAGTAGAGGAGAGTGCAGCTTTGAAAAGAAACATTGCGTAAGAAGACCTCAAACCATTCACACCGTACTGCCCTCTAGAAGCATGTGTATATGCATGAAAGCATTTAGGAGTTAGGGGCTTATGGTTAGGGCTTCTGAAGTTTGGAGGTTCAGGATTTAGAGTCTTACACAACGGCCTGCGTGCATGTTTTCAAGCTTTCGGGTTCAGGGGTCCCTCGTCCAAAGTCCAGGATTGTGTGAGGGGCTGATGTGGGCTGAACGACTTACGGTGGGGCTTCGTGTGGCTTGGCTGAAAGGAGTACGTGTTCTTGGTTGCTGATCCGCGCAAGAACTGCCTGGCAGCGTCACCTCCGAAACCATCCCAGACCGAGCCCAGACGCAAACGCCAGCCTCAAACCCGAAATCCGAAAACTGCACTGTCCAGACCTCGGTCTGAAAACCCCCAAAGCATCATGCCCGCACTAAAGTCGGAAGGTGGCGAAGGAAGAGGCCAGCTACAAGCTTTGCCGCGTCAAGCGGGTGACCCGAGGCGGGGAGCAAACTTCCGAGGGAGCGCCACAGTATTCCCCATTAGGGTTTAGGGTTTAGAGATTCAAGCAATGTGTGTGTGTGTGTCTAAGTAGAAAGGGTAAAATATCAGGAGCCAGTCTTCCCAACAAGCAAGAACATGCCGAAATCTTGCCAGCGGTTTAACTCTCCGTCTTTGGCCTCCGCTACATGCGTAAGACAGACAAGCATGCCTATCTTTCCTGCACTCAACCTGAGCCCTAAACCTAAACCGTGGGGCCTGAAATTCAACCCTAAAGGCTGAGCTGAGCCTCTGCCGCCAGGCCCGCGTGGCGTCCCGTATGCACAGACCCACGACGGCCGCACCATCCGGTATCCAGATCCGGACATCAAGGCCTTTCGAAGCGCCGGTTAGCGAACTTCCCAGTCCCCTTGGGCCAGTTCAGGGCCTTAGAAATGTACATAGAGTCTTATGGTTACTGGTTTTGGGGCCTCCCTGCTGTCGGACCCTGACTTGTAGCCTAAAGTCTAAAGACCAGTACCAGGTTGTACCAGGTTTAGGGTCTAGGGGAAAGCCAGACGATGTAACTTGATGTAACTTGACCTCAGGCTTGTTGAATAAATCTGGTTTAGGACATATACGGGTTATGGGGACACGGATAGTGTAAGTTACTTAGCACCGAGTATATCCTCCAGATCTGTCGGTTCGCCACAGGCTCACGACACGATCCGGTGCCGCCCTCGAAGTGCACCCGGGTTCAGGGATCTATGGATTGGGGATCAGGGTTCAGCGCCCAAGCACAAACGACGATTGGAAAGTGTTTTCCAGCACCTGATCTCCAAGGGGGAATGAAGCAAGGTTGCAATTAAGATTCAACCAGAATGGTGATCATAGACAAATGTGCAGGACAGCTTGTTGCTGGCGGTCGTTGTCGTCCTACCAGCATGCAGAAGAAAAGCATCAAAGACCACTGGAGGATTGCGCGACAGGGTGCAGCAGCTCCAAAGGCTTGCGAACTCCTACTTTCCTAATCTTTTCTCGGCTGCCGGGATAAATTGTCGATCAAGCAAGATCGTGTAAATTCTCCGGCTCAGACCTCCAATCCCAGAATTAGAATCGCTCGTTAGTTGCCCCCCAAACCGTGGATGCGATTGGCTTGGCGATTGTCGTGTGTCGGATTCTGTTTACAGCTTAGGGGTGCTTCACACATGCAAAACATCCGACCCCAGAATAAGCCAGAGAGTAGCTGTGTTTCACGTCGGGGCTGTCGGAACCATGGTCCCTGACTTTGTCGGGTACAGCATTTCTCTTTTCATGTTAGGCCTATCAGGTCCCGAAGTTTGGATTAGATAGCCGATCATGTCTCCTGAGCTTCCGGTTTGGGTCCCCTCACTTTAGACCATAAGCCTACAAGGTCAATCAGGTAGCCGAGCTCTGGGTTACAATTTCTCCATTCTGCGGCACCCCCATGTGGCGATGCGGTACTGTAACCGCCGACTTAGCCTACTGGTGCTGGGGCTTCTTCTAGTTCTAGGTATCTTGATAAACTTGCACCGCGTCTCCGACAAGGGCCCACCTGCAGCTGGAGGCAGCACCGTTGCGAGAAAGCAGGAGTTTGGCACAGTGGCAAATCTTTCTAAATCCGAGTCCTCGGAGTCGTTTCAGACAGAGTTCACCACCCAGGCGGCCCAGGCATCAGAGGCGCCCCAGGCAGGGGCTTATCGGTCGCGCTACCAGTTCACAGCGGCGACGTTGCCGCCCTTTCGCCCCTGCGAGGAGAAATTACTCGGACTGCAGAAGTACCGGAAGCTGCAGGACGAGCATGTGAGCCTTTGTGGAGATGGTGCATCAAAGATTCTTTGTGCCCAATACTCCGAAAAGCAGAAAGTATGGTCCTGCCAGATGTATGACGTTGTGGAGGTCCTGGATCCCCAGGGCGCGCTGCACTGGGTTGCCCAATGTACAATGAACAAAAGCATCGACCTCATGGACTTCTTGAAGCCGCTTCACAAGAAGCATCCGTTGAAGAGTTCGATGCAAGTCCGCAAGAAGCTGGACGGCGGACTCAACCATGTCTTCACGATCGTTGAGGACAACGTAGGGGGTGAGCTGGTCGATCATGTAGCAGCTGCCTTGACAAACTGGAAGCTCCAAAGGAAAAAGTCTTTTCGGGAGGGTCTGACATATGTATCTGCTGGCGACTGCTCAACAGGGAATCCGGGACATTGTCAAGCAGATCAGCAAAACCTCTTCATAGTGCAGAACTTATTGGAGACAGCAATTTTCGACCGAGATGATACGCGGGTTGTCCTCTACAATGGCTTTGGGAAGTCCGTTTATGCCGATGGCCAGAAAGATAAGTCTCAGGACAGGCCTCATCTCTTCGAAGACTGGCAGTCACTGTCGTCTGAGGTCATACAGTACTGCCCTTCTACGGTGAAGGCGTCCTTCCCCGACTTGTGCTTGCACGAGGCTGCATATGTACAGCGTGTGAAGCACGTCTTTACAAGCCCCAGCGGGTACACCGGCCCTCATTGGAACAAGTTCGGTAAGGACGAGTCATGCCAGGGGCGTTCTCCTCTGATGCTTTCCTATCAAATCGCTGCCCTTCCGTGGTTCGAGTCGCAGTGGAGACAGAAGCCGCAGAGATATGCAGATGCTTGCAGCTTCTTGCGGCAACTCGCCGGTCAGCACAACTTGGAGCTTTATAATGCTGAGATTTGCCGAATCACAGCTACAGAGTCCAACTTCTTCCTCTGGATCACCCGCATCTCTTCGAAGACTTGCTTTAAGCATCCCGAGCAGAAAGGCTGCGAGCAACGGGATGTCTACAACGGCGATGAGATGGCTCTCCAACTGTCGAAGGTCTATTCCAACGTCACGCTGCTTTTCGTGTCCTTCGGGGTCATCCCTTACTTGGATCAAATCTTCCTGGTGCGCCAGGCCCAGCAGCGCTGTGCATCACGACGGCTACAATGGTAGGACTGCTATACGGTACCGCACCATTCCACTACGTTCGCTCCGAATCTTAAATCGAATCGAAGGCTGCTACTGCTACTCTTCGTGGCTACCGATTGCGATCGTCTTTGTTGCTGCTGGTATTATCACGAGGTTTCCTCTATTGGAGTGCTCGTGATGCTACCGGCCATCACCATTCGCTTCTGTTAATTCTATAACCGTCATGACCGTTTGTATCTGATAATGTTGAAGGTTGTTAACTCTTCATTCTTTTTGGATTGGCCGACTTCCTGAGTGTTCTTGCCGTAGCCAGAGTGGGCAGAAAGAAGCATGAGATCTGAGTTGGAGGCAGCTGTGAACACTGACTGCTGCAGAGAGAGAGGGAGAGAGAGCGCGAGGAGAGAGAGAGAGGGAGAGAGTGCGAGCGAGAAAGACTTGTTGCGCAGTTTGAATAAGTCCGTGTATATACGCTCAAGTGGAGTAATTAACTCTGCACTTAATGTCAGTGGTTGTTTATCTACACTTACACGTGCAAAAAACCTACGTATCATTGTCATCGTGAATCGTACTATGACAAAGTATGACATGCCGACATCTTCAAGCCGTACCTCAGGCGGACACCATCATTGCAGCACACGGTGGTGGCTCCTGGAACACCGCCAGATGGCTTAACAGCGCCTTGGAACAGCGCCTGCTCGAAATTATTCCTGGGAACGCGCCCACGAACACGTGTCCTCTCACGAGGATGTTTGGCGGGCAGTTTACTTTCGTGAAAATCCCTTGCCCCAAGTGCAAGTCCCGAAAGAACACGTTTCTGAAGTTTGACGAGTTGCTCCGGGCTTTGGCAACACGGCCACCGCCTCTCTTCAATTGTACTCGACCACCTTTCCAGCCGCTGGCAGCCTGGGAGGCAGAAGCTGAAAGGTTGGCAGCTGAAAGACTTCGAGCAAGCTCCGAAAGTTCGATGCCGACGAATTGAAATCTGAAAAAAGCGTCTTAAAGCGACCCGAAGCCTTGACCGTGCCTGTCCCAAGCAGCCATTGGTGTGACTCACCTGCGCATGATTCAACCGCAAAACCACACCAGCTGCATCCCTGAGCCAGTGGCAGCCCAGTCATTCAGGAGCTTCTCAGTTGCTCAGCCTGTTTCTGTTGCAATCCCTAAACAACTGTAGTAGAGCGTAGCTCAAAATCCGGGCGAAATCGGAACCGATTCCCAAACACAACCACAACCGAAGTTTCTCCAGTCAATGGAAAGGGTTTCCAGATTTTGGCTTCGGGTGTAACGAGGTCGTCTTGATAGCCATCGCGGCGTAATCATTACGGCGGTTCTGTTGAAACTCCCTTTGTACGCAGTTTCAGGGCTCAGCATGACTCTCGCAAAGATTCTACCATCTCAGCTCGGCTTGGGATCGAGGCCAGCTCCTAGGAACGCAGACCGCATGGGGTCGCTCAAGAAAATCTTGGACCCGAGGATCTGACGTTGGTTCTCGTAGTTGGAGTATGATAGTGGTATGTTTGAGGTTGCGAAGAACGACAAAGTTGCTTAGGATTCTCTCGAACTTGTGGGCCCTCAACCTTTATGTAGTTAGTTGCACGTGCCTTTCAATGGGATTGTGTGCCACGTGAGAGTGCCGGTCAAGCAGTTTGGTTGATTTGTCGCCCCAGCCCTCGGTGACCCCTGAACCTGAGGCCCGGCCACCTGAACATTCCGGGCTCCCAAGATCGAACCACACAAAAGCCGGAAACCTTGAAGACTCTAACGACCAAGCCCCAGCATGGACACCACCCGATTCCCCCACAAAGCCCGGCCTCTGGCTTCCAAGAAGAGCGCCTGAGGCTGGATTTGGAGAGCGGGAAGATCCTGGACCATGTGAAGTTCGAGGTTGGCAACATGGTGCCCTGGCCTCGCTGTCTTGAAGAGAGGGATTACGACTCAGTGACGACCACGACCACAACGACTAGTATTAGTTAGCTAGCCCCCATGCCTAAAGCCGAAACTCAGGTGATGGTCAGCGGTGGAAACAACATCGGCAGTGACCTCAGCTGGGAGAAGAGCCCGCTTGCAAATCCCAAGCCTCAGCCGCGGGAGGTCCTGCATCTCCAAACAGTCGGTGCCTAGACAGCGGCTTCAACTAGCAAGGGACCCCGAAGGTAGGCCCAGTGCCCAGGGCGCATCAGAATGGCTGACCGTCAGCTTTCAGGTTTCTGTGTGAGGGCATGTTTCAGCCCCTCGGTTCTTCGAGCCTTCGAGCCCGCGATCTCAAAGCCTTGGGGCTCCTGGTTTGTTGGCCTTTTGGGACTTCTCTGAGAGCTCAAGCTACAGGCATCAAGACAGAACTAAAGTCGAAGGTTTGGGGTCGGAAAGCCAGGAAGGCACAGAATGCACAATACTAGACAGGTCGAGTCGGAACCATTACGCACCGTGAGAAGCACCCCGGCTCGTTCGAAATTGTCCACATCAAGGACATGGGGTTCATGCTTGTTTATTCCTGTTTTAAGGGTTCAGGCTTTGCTGCCATCTCCTTCGACAGTGAGAGCACCACCAAAACCCTAAAGGCCCTAAGTTCCAGTGCCGGAGTGCTGTTCTCGATGAGGGCTCTTTGGGGCTCCAAGAATGTAGGTATCGAGGCTTTCATCCCAACAACTGCAAGCGGCTAAGGTAGAGAACCAGCAATTCGGGTTCTAAGCCTAAGATTTACGGTTCAAGGTAGATTGGCTCGGGTTTTCTACATAAGGGCATCTAGAGGATGTCTCTTGAAGTAGAAGGCCTCGTCCTTTCCTTCAATGTCGAGGACTCCAGGACCCTGTAAAATCGTCGCAAGCTTGAAGCCTGTTTCAAAAAGACGCTTTGGCCTTAGCCTCAAATCACAACTGCTCCAAGCGAGCCGCGAAGCGAAGCCAGCATGTCTTTGTCTCTTATTGAGGAGTCTCATTGCAGCGGTCGTCTCTCTGACTCTTGCTTTCTACTCCGAGTGTTTGCCTTATAAAAGCTCGAAGCTTCAGAGGTTCAGGGGCCAAGGACTCGTACCCAATAGGCCCGAACACAGGACGCTGCCGGTCACAGCTTCAATACGCGCCTGGAGAACGTCTTTCTCATCGGCTCGGGCAACAAGCCATGGATCTCGCTGCCAAAGGCAGCGGGCAATGCTTGTCGAACTCGAAACCTCGAGATGGGACCCCTCCCCTCTATCAAAGGCGAAAGCGGCTAAAGGCGAAACCTCGAAGGCTCCGCTTGAGCTCATCTTGCATAATTGTTGTCGGAATTTTGAACCCCAAACCCTCAAACCCCCAAACCCTTAACGCAATATACACAAGGAAGAGCCGCTCCAAAGCAAGGTTTTGGGTCGTTAGGCCTCTAGGGCCTCTTAAGAAGCCAGTTTCACAACACTAAGCATGATAAGCAGTGGCAGGAGGAGTGATTACTGTCAGAAGATACATAGAAGGAGGGGCAGTAGGAAATTGTTGTTTGGCAGTACTGCTCGCCATAGCAAGGGTGGCACGAAGCAGTCTGACAGCAGGAGTGCGTTCCAAAGCAAGGTCCCATGTCTGTTTTTGTGATGGGCACCGCCGTTCCACATTTATTGGGCTTGGAGCAATTTAGCCAACAGACATGCATCCGATCATTCAAATCAGCTCCAAATCTACACTTGAAGGGTACAGGCTAAGGGTATCCAATATATGCAGTAAGAGCCTCGAGAATTCCTTACATTGGGCATTGCTCCTCTCTAAACTCCTCGACGCAGCTTCGAGAGTTTGTTTTGATTCAGGGCAACGGCATTAAGCTGAGCATTGTCGAAGATCGTGGCCAGAGGATGAGCCTCTTGGCAGACGCAAACGTTGTGGTCAAGACACCGCATTGTATTGTTGTGTTGATCAGTACTAGTGGTAATGACTCTTATTTAAACCCTTTCACGACCTTGACTTCCATGCTGATAGTGAATGCTGCTTTTCCTTAGTGTTACCCGTCTAAACTGGCTCCTGAGCTACAAGCAGCCGTAGGTATCTTGCAAGCCGCCTTACAGTTCTAAATCAGTGCTTCAGCGTCGAATTTGTGACAAAGACGACAAGCACGACGCAGCTGGTTGTTACCATGTTCATTGCTACTATATACAAGTGATGCTGCTGAACCCTAGACCCCGAGCGCTAAACTCCAGGGCCCCCACAACCGCTGTCAGTGCTGAGCATGAAAACCCGAACCTCCAAAGCCTAAGCCCCCAGAGCTGAAGATGGAATTCTTCAAACTCACCCCATCTCTTTCAGGAGGTGATAGAGTCTATGGGGTTCAGCTGGTCTAGGGTTATCATCTTGGTCTCTGCTTTTTACAACAATAGGTTCCTAGGTTCCAGTTTTTGTGTGGCTGGGAGCTCAACAGGCTCTACAAGGTTTCAGGCCTTCGACACTCCTTGCACAAGAGTGCTAGAGTATCCATTCATAACATGTTGTGGAAACACATTCGCAGCAGCGTAGCCGGCCAAACTCAGAAAGCACTGTTGGCAGAGGTTGGCCAATACCGCCGCTAGCACCCCATACTGCTTCTGTGGCTATGCAGTGAAACAGCGAGGAGTGAACAGGACAACGGGAAATCCTCAGGTTTTGTGTTTCTGACTACTAAAACAAAGCGCCCGAGACTTTGCCAAGCCCAGAACCATCTACCAATTAGTAAGCATCCTACATGACTTATAAAGGCTGATACTACTCGATACTACTGCGGGAGTCCATAATACACCATCCATCCGCACTTCTGTTTGGGCCAGCTGGCTGAGGCAAGTGAGCTGCAGGCTATCGCCCGTCGTCGCCTTCGCGTGGAAGTGACTAGTAGTACAGTGTAGTACATTAGGGCAGTGTTTACAAGAACGTGCATCAAAGTCAGAAAGCCTTCAACAAGCAAAGGCACTATAAGTACAAAAGGAGCTCTCGGTAACAACAACCCACATGTCGGGTCGTTTGCTGAAGCGCTACTTTGATCCTGCCAGCTCAGGGGAGGGAAAAAGGATTCGGCTTGCTGCTCTTGACTTTCCGTCTCATGGAGTAGACATTATGAAGGTTTCGCGTGGCTGCATGTTCAATTCAACACGACCCTTCTGAGCCAGGGCTCAGCTCAAAGATGTTTTCCAGCAAGGTAGTTTCGACTCGAAGGTTTGAATGTTTGAAGGCTGAAGGGTTTGAAGGTTCGAAAGGTGCTACAGTTCGAAAGTTTGAGCAGCTTGGTTTGCAAAAGAGAGCCGGCGTGAAAAATCGAGCTTTTCAAACCCGAAACTTTCCAACTCGTCGAACTTTCGAGCTCGACTGGCTGCATCGAACTCAAACTTCAAACTTTTGCGGTCGAGTCCGACTGGCTCTCAAGGTTTGAGATTTGTAGACTTTGAAAGTTTGGAATTTGAACAGGTCGGAAGCTTCAAGCGTTTCAAAGTCGCAAGTTTGGTGTTTGCGCTTCAGTTTGGGTCTGCAGCTTTGTGGAGGCGTCAGCTGCGGTCTGCGGCTGGCTTTGGGCCCGCCGGGCCCAGAGCGGAGCCCGGCCTCCAAGGATTTGCCAGGCCGCGACGGGGGTTTAATTAAATTGACAGTGTTAGCTCCCGCGA
>CAJNDV010031320.1:25358-49423 GCA_905221635.1 Symbiodinium sp. CCMP2456 | reverse complement strand
CATTCGTATTTGCTCGGTTCACATACACGCCTAGTCTAAGAGAACGAAGTAGACATTCCTAGGATGAACCAGCCTGGCTCCTGTCAGGCGGCACACCCGAGTCGGAGAGGCCACGATATGCAAATACCAGACAAGGCGGCTGGTCATACGAGTACTATGGGACAAGAAACGAAGCAGTAGTGATGACAATCATGGTGCTAAGGAAATAGTAGTTGCAATCTTTTCGGAGACAGGTAAGCTCCTGGCTTCCGCAGCGACATCTGCGAGTGGCTACGGGACTTGGGCCAAGCTGCTCGTAACATGCACTTGCTTTGGGGCTGGGTGTTTCTTGGAGGGCGTTTTTTCCACAGCATCTCTGCTGCAGAGAGCCTCTTTGTGGCAGGCTTTCACTGGGTTTCTTCGCACGGTTTTGGGGCCAGGATTTACAAGGCGGCACCTTCCCTTATGTCTTCACGACAGCGAGGCCTGCTGCTCTTTCAATCTCTGCCCCGTGCCCATCATGCACGTAGCGAGTCTTCTGCATTTCTGCAATCTCATGGCACGTCGGCAGGCGAAGACCAACTGCAGAGAGCCTGTCAATGCCAAAAGATTTCAGCAACACTCCTTTTTCAAGAATCGCCCCAGAAGTCTCCCCTGCCGGCAGAATGGCTCGTTGGCTCAGACTGCTGCCAATCCTCCGCTCAACAGTCAGTCAAGTTGTGCGTTCTGGCTAGCTCTGCCTACGCTGCTCAGTCTTCCCTGCTGCTGTCGGATGACTCTTGCAGGGGTCTGCAAGCACCATGCTACTCTTACTACTTACGAACGCGAAGCCTCGTGCGGTAACCACGACTGCTACTATGACTTCGACGCTCTTGCACTCCTGCTGATCCTCCTTACCCTGAATACTATGAAAAAGCGTTCTGGTGGATACTTCCGTGAATAACAGCACTCACCTCCAGTTGGATGCGAGTTACTATCTTCTTTCTCGCTGGCATTTCCAGTATGGTCAATTGCTGATTTGCATGTGTAGCATCATGGCCACTAGCACTTTCATGTTGCACTTTTGCATCCTCATCCACGTCAGCCTTTTCGTTCTTGCCCCGGCTGCATGTCTAATTCAGCTCATTTGTACTCAGGCTGCTATCACTTTGCATGGGGGGACCCTAAACCCTAAACCCTAAACCCCTAAACCCTAAAGGGGTGCTTAGCTCTACTGAACTAAGCCGTGTCCTTCCGAGGCCACCAGTCGCGGCGCCTGTCCCTGTGATTCTCCCATCGCTGGTTGCCATTTTGACCCCAGCCGTCTCGATCTCGATACTTCTGTCCATGCCAGTCCTCAAAATTACATCGACGGGCCGACGGGTCGAAGGGCTGAAGGGCTTGATGTCAGGGAGTGGTGCTTAAGCGCCTAAAGGCTGATCTAGAAGTAGTGTTTCTGCCTGGCCCTTGGTATAATCCATGTACTTCAGGCTGGCATTCACTTTGCAGAAGTGGCTTTCCAAATCCGAAAGCCAGCGCCGTCACCCCGACACCTGTGACTCTGCTTTTCGGTCTATGACTGCTCGATGTCGGGTCCTTATGTTAGGCGGCATGTATCCAGCGTTAATCAGAGAAGCCTGGCCTCGTGAAGTAGACTGAAGCTGGCTGAATCGAATACTACAGTTACAGTGTAGAGGGCAGGGACTTCCGCTCCCGGAACCGGCCTTTGCGGTTTGATGTAGGGTCTGGGGAGCTTCGACCGAAGGAAACCCTACACTGTGTAGCTGTTGCGTTCTAAATTCCCGGGTTGATGCTCATTCTGCCCTGCCCCTCGGCTAACTCGGAGCCGAAAGCTCAAGACTCAGAACGCGGCCTTGTCTTCCCACCAGTTCTGCTTGGCTTCTTCCTGCAAGAAGACTCCAGACAGCATGAAGCAGCTTTGAATCCTTGCATGCCGGCGATGCTCCTTCTTGGGTTGCTCTTGCTCCTCCGGCTTCCGCTCCCACATCTCCTTTGCCAGGCCTGGTCGGAAGGCTCGCAGGAACCCTCAAACCCAGTCTTTAAAAGACGAACCTGCGCACCTGGCTCACTTTGCTCTGGAACCCTCCACAGACCTCCTCGTGTTAGCCGGGGCCCCGACGCTTCCAAGAGCCATCCTGGCATGGGCATGACAAGACAGGATCTCAATCTCGTGCAAAGCTGCCGAACTTCCCTTGAACTCCTCAACGGAAAGATGCCAAGCTCTCTTGCTCAGACTACGAACGACCATGTGATCCTGTTGAACTGAAGGCCACAGGCAAACAAGCCTGCCACGGATCTGTCTCTTCCGCAGGCTCCGCAGGCACCAGGCTCTGGCAGAAGCTGGGGAGACGGGAAACTTTGAGGTCAAGTGGACTTGCGGCTTAGAGTCCTTTAGAGTTACGGAAGTCTTGGCAGAGAAACACCTCAGAGTGCATTCATGGCAGCATGCACTCGCCTCCATGGGGACGCGGCTAAGATCCAGGAGGAATACCCAAATGTCCTCCTTCGGAGACATGTCGTCCTGCGCAACAGGCTCTGCCATGCTCTGCCCAGTCTGCACCCGAAGCGGTACAACCAAGCCTGTCATGAAGCCACATGTCATGAACCGCCGAAGAAGGGAGAACAAGGCGAAATGGTCTATTGAGTCTATTACAAACTGCACTCTGATCGAGCGCACTGAGTGACTCTGTTGGCTCTTTTGCAAATTTTGCCAAAGCAGTCCACGTTCAGCCACAATGTCTCGTTGTTGGACAGCAAGAACTCGAGTTGCTTGCCATCCTGCGACGTACGATTTGCAACAAAGACACACACACACACACACACACACACCAATACGAGTTACGGGCCCCGCCGACAAAAGGAAACCGTCGCAAGCAGAGGACACGCGAAAAAAAAGGGGCGAGACGAGGCAGACATTTGCAAAGCGTCCTGGCCAACCGACTTCAGCCTCGTTGAACTTAGGAGCCCCTGCATTCGAGCCTTTTCTGACCTTGGCTGAACTGAGACATTTCGGGCATGTGTAATCGCAACTGCTACAATCCTACGTGCATAGTACACTGGGTAGGTATAGGTCATGATGAACGGAAGGCCTTTCGGTGAGGGGTGGTTCGACACTGCAGCTCACATTCTCAGTCTCAGCGCCGTCAGCACACAAGTGCGTAAGCACAGGGCCAGCGCACCAGAGCACCAGTCAGCAAATGGACGTCTTCCTTGCAGAAAGCCTGGCAAATTTCTTACCCTCGACCCGCGGGACGGACTGACCCAATCTCAGACTGGGCAAGCGCTTCACACCGATGCGGCCAGGCACGATCTCCAAGGAACCGTCCACTACTCGCTAGCATGGGCAGCTGCACACTGCACACGTGTTGAGAGTATTCGTACTACTTTAGGAATGTTCAATCGGCTCTCATTCTCTATGCTAGTAACATCTATTAACATCTAGTGAATTTCCAAGCCGCGCCTCAAGGCTGGAGGCACCAGCATTCGACCAAGCAAACGCCTGGCATGTCGGATCATACTTCCGGCGCCTCTTCGGGGACTTTCGTGTGCTTCCAAAAACACGGAAGGGAACACAATCGTGTACTTCCAAAAACACGGAAGGCTGCATGCATCTGGCATGCCAGCGGCCAGCAAATCCCAAACCTCAAAGCCTCACAGCAAAAAGCAACAGCCGTCGCTGGCGGCTGCCGCGCCTTCGCGGCCTCCATGTCCTCTAGGCCTGTCAGTTGTCGCAGGAAGATCCACAGATCCTGGCGAGGTGTCAAATGTCACGGCAATGTTTGGAGGCATCGCATTTGATATCGTTTGGGCCTATCTCTGACCGCTCGGGAAGCCCATCCCCATCCAGCAGGGCTGGATTCCCCAGCGACCAGCTGATTGAACCGGCTACACAAGAGAAGGACCGACACACACAAACACGCAGAGCTTCTGACTCCGGCAATGGTAAAGCCTGTGAGGGATTTCCGAAGTAACGTTGTCTGGGTAGCAAACTTGAGCTGCAGGAGCGGCAGCAGCTTATCCCACGCAAGCCTAATTGGCATCAAGCGACCACGAAAGGACCTTGACCGGAGAACCAATATCTGTACGACCGGCAAGCCGGCAAGCCCAAACCCCGTTTCACCTGCGAACATCATGTGCGTGTCAGAAATGACAAGTCCAGCAGCCTCCTCTTCTTTGGCGTCATGCAAGCCGAGGTGCAGTCGTTCTTAGCCGAGCACTGCAGGTTGAAGCATACTTGTTTCTCGGGTTGCAGGTTTTTGGGTCTAGCAGGTCCTTCACCATTCTAACTCCCCCACACACCGATCTTGCAAACACCCGTGCGACATGCAGGCCGCGATCCTCTGGAGTCTGGCGGCTTACGGCTTCACGTTAGTCGTAAGAGAGAGCAGCCGATGACATCATCGTAGCCACATTGACACTACTAGTAATACTAATAATCAGAATGCGAATAATAATCACAATACTAATAATAGACATAATATATGATGATAATAATGAGAAACAATATATGAGAATACTATAACAATACTAAAAATTAATAATACATTCCAATGTCGCATCCTAGGAAAGGCCAAGGCTTGAGCCGCCGGTCTCGGGGAAGTACCACTCGTAAGACCTTTTCTCCGGAGGCGCCTTCCAGAGCAGACTTCTAGCTGTTCATATTCGTATGCATCATTGTTCGTCGTATTAGCATTAATATCACCATTGTTGGTAGTAGTATTATCACTCTTCTGGTTACTATTTTTGTTAATATTATTTCTATTTGTTCTATTATTTCTATTTTGTAGTAGTAGTAGTAGTAGTAGTAGTAGTAGTAGTAGTGGTAGTAGACTTCACGGTCACAGGCTCTAAGGAACCACTGCCAATCCCGATGCCAGCTCGCGGTAGTCCGAGCATCTGGTACACTCACGCTGTCAATACTGGTGGCTGGAGCAAGGGTCATGTAAGATGCATCCGAAGGGGGCTGGTATTGACACAGCGACAGAGCTTCGATAGAGTATTTTCAATGTTGCCACTTGGTTACTGCTACTACATGCTGCGAAGCGGAGTACCCCGCACATCACCAATGCCTCCGGTTTGTATTTTTGCGTCCACTGCGAGCAGACAGGCGACCTGACGGCAGCCAGGAACTTCCACACCAACATAACGCGGTACTATAATCTACTATGGTATAATATAGTGGACCATAAAATTCTATCGCACGATGTGTTGAAATGTGGGGTTTCTCGTTTCTATTGTAGTCATAAATCATTGCTGAAGGAGGATTTCAACTCATGCTGCCAAGGGTCGTCACTTTGATGCCATGCTGCCTGGCCTCGCATGACCGAATTCCGAGGTTCGGCCAGGAGCCGAAGACCAAGGGGTGTACACGTGCTAGAAAAAATAAATAATGATAGCGTGCGAAACAAATACTCGCATAGCCGGACAAGAACTAGTGCAAAATCTTAATCTGGAAGTGCCAACTGTGCTATTGCTGAGTACGAGTCGTCGAAGGGAGGTAAGCACAGCAGCAAGTTAATCACCGTAGCTGCTTCCATGCTTCTGGTATTACTCAGCATGCTCGGTTGCTGCTATTGCGATTATGAACCTGTTGTGTGATGGGCAACATACTGCAACGTTACACATCAACATGACTAAAAAGGGAAGTGTTATTGATGGGCACACCAGTGGTTCGTCATTTGCATCTTGCCGATTGCAGGCTATGGCCATACCGTGCAACTCTACTTGGAAGCGCCCTGTGCCTTCTGAGAGAACCGCAGGTAGAAGGAATTGATCAGCAAAGTCTCCTGCACCCGAGCCGGTGCAACGTTGTCAAAAGGACTGACTACGGTTAGCACGTCGGGTCTGATATGAAGTGTTGCACCGAAGAGAAGCATTTAGCACTTTTAATTGGAAGATGCATTCATCAGAGTTCTTGTGTTGCAAAGATTGAGGACAAAGTTGAAGCATTACAACAAAAATGAGGCCAATCACCAACCGCACCAACCAACACATCATCGTCAGAAGCATCGTCAGAGCGATACTACCATCAAGCTCCTGGTATTTTGAGGAGCGACGAACACGCCTCTTACCAGTTCGGAACTCCTGGAACCGGTTCATCAACAAGCTCCCGAGCCTCTGCCGACAGGATCCTTGGACATTTCCCCTTGTAGCGCCTTGGAGGAGAGGAAGCTTCATATGGGAGTTTCCGAAAACAAGGCGTACCTTATTTTGGGGCCCTTATAATAAGGATTCCACTATTTGGGGTACTATATTAGGGTCCCCTATTCTCGGAAATCCCCATATACACGGAAGAAGGCTCCCGAGGCCAGCGCACATCGCGAATGCGTTCCACGAAGTCCATCTTGGTAAAGATGGTCCTGACAATCTGCGATCCAGGTAGCACCCCTACGATTGAGAAAAAGGAGCTCCTGAAAGCCACGGCATTGACTGTGGCCGGCACTGGATCCGGATTGGAGTCCTGCTGTTGACGACGGGATCTACTCACGGATCGCTTGAACACTATGACCCACAAACATCTACAAACTGGCTTCCCGCGACATAAGAACCCTCGGCTTGGCAGGCAGTCCTCTTTTGTTTCCTGCCACTGCAACACTCTTAGACAGCAACACTTCATAACTTGCCCCAGCTTTTCTGCATCGCGGGGAAGTCTTGGCATCGCCGTCGCTCGCCATCAGCTTGGATAATGCAAGCCAAACGGGGTCCTTTCCATGCAGAAACGTTTGAGGGCACCACGCTGACGCGTGCTGCGCTACGTCCTCGTCATCCGAGTCCGAGCTTAGATCATCAAGCTGGTGGCTGTCGCCGTAGTCGAAGCACAATTCCTCACCCGCCTAAACAAAGTCAGGAAGAGAGGGGTTTAGAGGCCTCGGTCACAGTGCCGCCTCGATGTCTCGGGCGGCCAGCAGTTGCACAGCATGTGGGCCCAAGCCCTGTGACGGGTCGATGCGGACCCGAAGATTCCTCAGCTCGGAAGTCATGTCAATGTGCCTCTCACCTGGCCTCGGATCAAGAGCTGCCAGGCGGCGCTTGCAGAGTGGCCCCGGACTCATCCAAGCAACCTGACGAGAAAAGCGAAACCGGCCAAGACACTCTGGGAGTTTCGTGTTCTATCCCCTCTCTCTGACCTGCAGGGCTGTTGAGAAAGGCGGCCACGTGCGCGGCATAGGGCCGGGGTCCACCGGTCCCCCCATCCATTGCCCACTCCTCACTTGGCCCGAACGGCAAACAGAAACCCCCTCGAGGACAGTTGCCGCCGAGCGTCGGCGTCCATGGCAAAATGGAACCGCTGGGCTCGACTCCCTTTCAACAGGCATCGCCGACGAAGCACCTGCCCGCGGTAACACCTGAGACAGCCGATAAAGCAGCTTGTAAAAACAGATACAGTGGGAACAGCTTGGCGAGCCACAGCACCAAGTCGCCCTTCCGACGCGGGTGAAGAGTGAAGACGGAGTGTCCCTGTGGAGGTACGCAAGCAAACAACCATGTCTCTCATGCTTGCTATCTTTACTATCTTTACTCAAGAAGATCACGGAAGCACCTTCACCGGCTTCCCATCTTCTCGCCGAGCCAGCGGCGTACCCACCCTTACTCCTCTTCTCGTTGCCTGCCTCACACGATGCACAGGCTCTGGCCAGCAATCCAGCTACCCTCGCTTCCCTTTCAGTGCCTGTGAATCCTCGACGCAACCCTCTCCCAGTTCTTGCCTGCCCGGAATCGCCAGATGTTCAACATCCCTGACACAACAACCAACACCTGCTGCACCTGCATCTTCGTCCTCCTTCTGCTTCTCCTCGTCGGTTGATGAACACGGATGCACCTCCGCGGCAAGATGTCTATCGAGGAAGTTGTTGATCCACGCACTTGTCCGCGCGCACATTCAGCTGCAAATACATGGGAAGAAAGTTGCTGCTGATCCTTGTAACACTCACTGACAAGCCCCACCTCCTCGGCCCACGGCAAGAACTCCCCCTCCTCCGAAGCAAACGTAATGATAGCTGCTGCACCCCTGCAAGACTGAACATGAACCCCAAGCTTGAGCCCCATATAGATATAAAAGCCCTGTGGAGCGTCGAAATGCTGCAGATCCACAAGCCCCAGTCCGGGACCTCCCTCGAGAAAAACGTCCCTCCGGCGTCCTTTCCGTCAGCCAGCACCACCAGCGGGCGGCTCTCCGCCTCTCTGCTGGGTGGCCTCGGAGTCACCACGAGTGCCGTGTCTACCAGTGGCTGCCTTTTTGAATTTAGGGGTGCAACTTTAGGCCAGGGGTCCGAAAGGAAGGGGCTTTGGGCAGATGATGGTCTGTCTGCGCATAAGTACACACCGCACGAACGTGCCAGTGTTGCGAGATGCAAGAAGTCTCTGAGGCCTGAAACGACACTCGAAGAGCCCCAGCAGGTGCACTGTCCGTCCACTACACCGTTGTCGCACGTATGTTCGCATTTACTTCTTCGTTCATTTGCTGATTTACGTGTTGACCCTGTAAAGTCAGAGACGTCGCTTCGGAGCTTGTGGAAGTCAACTGAAACGTCGAGCGGGTTCCGAAATCGCATAGGCAGACCAGGTCACGCGAAGTCAATTGCCACCCCACGGCTGTCTATCTGGACATCGACACTCCTCAGGCCATCTACCTCAGCGGGCGATTCGACGGTTGCAGTACCCGCGTATAGTGGATAGAACCCTTGTAGTAACCCGACCCTCAGAGCCCCGAGCCTCCCCAGTGATCTGCAAGTCCCCGTCGACCATGTCTCCGAGGACCCGCCGAGCCTGCAGACAAAGAAGCTGCTTGGTTTAGTTCTTTAGCTTTATTATGCGCCCGCTGCTCCTTTCCCACATGAATCATGCCAGCAGAAACTGCCTTGATGAGCAGATTTCTGATTAGAGTACTTCCAGTCTGGCCACCCAAGGTAGGATGCGGAATGTGCTTCTTTGCCAACAGCTGTGTTCTCGAGGGGACGATGTATGAAATGTGGAGGCCGCCTCGTTCTCACAATAAGACTTAGTGTAAGGTCATTGCCGAATCGTGGTCTGCCCTCGGAAAGACCGCAGTGTATTGGCAGTTAGGGAGTGTATATTGCGTGTATCTCGGGTTAAACAACCCTGCATCATAACACTCCGAAAATGCATAAACACGTGTTTGCTTCAAAATGTCAGATAGGAGAAGCAATGCATGTGTGCATATGTATATGGGTAGTTCTCTAAATTAAAGTTTGTTTTTAGGGTCCTTTTAATAAGGGTGCCGTACTATATTGGGGACCTAAAAAGGGGAGCCTAATTTAGAAAGCTACCCAAAGGCATATACCAAGTATTAGTTATATTGAACGAAGGAGAGACAACCACAAATAGCCACCATTGTTTTGCGGCGGGATACCTTTAACAAGAACACGAGCAATGATATCACTAACAACACAATTACTACCAAACAGCAGTAGTGACAGGAACAACTAGGCCCGAGGTGCTGTACTGATGCTGAGAAAGGACAAATGAACAAAACCAGAATTCAAAATTACTGGCAATAGTGGTCTCCAGAGGCCTCCTCCTGAAGCTGGGCGAAGCGGCGGTCGCAGTCGTCAAAGAGCTGCCAGGTACTGGAGGCAAAGGGCCTTCTGAGAACTACCACCTTGGATATCTCCGAAACTGTCCGGGAGGTTGTCAAAATGCTTCAGTGCCACGGGGATCGAAGAGCCACAGCACGCCTTCGGCACTCAGGTGCCAGCCAGTGTGTTGCTGCACTTCCTGTACCTTGGGCTATGCTCTGTCTCTTGGGACCCACGCCAGAACTGAGAATGCACGTCCCAGGCACACGACGCGGTTCAGCGGAGCCTGAAGGGCACAGAGCACTTGCAAGCGGAGTTTCGTTTCGTCTTCATTGCCGCTTTTTGACTTCTGCGGCCTCCGGGAGCACTCGCTCTGGAAGGTCACAGCTCCACTTCCGGCCACCCAAGCGCAGACGCAGCTGGCACGGCCGAACCTCCAACCTAGAAGAAGAATGCACGAAGCCTCCAAACTCAAAGCCAAACCTGCAAAAAATCGTAGAAGCCGGGGTGCCAATCTGGCTTTGCTTGCATCCAAGCACGGATCTCCAGCGAGCGCTCCTCATGGGCAGTTCGCTTGGCTCGGAGGGCAAAGGGGGCTAAGGGGGTTCATGTGGAGCAGCAACTCGAGTGCCTCAGCCTCTGATTCTCACTGCACGCAGCATTCAAAGCAGAAAGACAGCTGGAAAAAGGGATCTGAGGATGTGTGAGGATTGCCGGTGCACGCCCCGCCAGACTCCATCCAGGCAAGGCTTAAACAGTCTAACGGGTCCGCACTCACCGGGCTGCTTGGCAGTTCCCGTTGCTTCCTGGCGGTCCTCCTTTGAGACTCACGCACTTCACTCCTCCAAGATCTTGCTGGAGAGCTTGGTCGAAGCAGTCTGGAGCAGGATTCTTGATAGCCATCGGCCCGAATCTCGCTTCACTCGCTGCCGAGCATGTGACCCTCCCCCTCAGAGAAGCTATTGCGGATGCCGACCTCCACCTCTCAGGAAGGAGTCGCCACGCTCGCTTCGCACTCTGTCCGACTCTATCCTTCATGTCAAGAGCTTCGAGTAAACACTAACCCTGGACCTAGCGGAAACCGTAAACCCGGCGCAAGCTTTCCGCAAGCCCACCTGCTTGGACGCGTCCAGCAGAACCCAGACTTGCCGCGCTCGCGCTCCACGCTCGTGGGTCGGTGTTTGTTGGCGTCGCTGTCCAGGTCTTCCCGAGATATCACAGGCCAGGGCCGAAGGTGTCGCTGTCGTGCTTTTGCACCTCGCTTGCACGCACAAAGCGCTGAGCTCAGGATCGGGAACATTCCACCTCGGGCCTCCTCCTCAAGCAGGCTGCGGCCGGCATCCAGTCCCACACCTTTGGATCCACCCTTGGAGCCTCGGCGCTGGGTGCAGCCCTTTGAAAAGAACCCCATCTGCCCAAGTCTAGTCCAGTCAAAGGAGCCTTTGTGCCTTGGTCCCTGGTAGAAGATGAAGTCCTCCGACAGTCTCGAACACAGAAGGCAGCCGATAATATACTATAATATACTCTAATATACTATGATGTACTATAGTAGATTATAATATACTATAATATCACTGCCAAGAGCAAAGGAAACGTCCTCGGTCTCTGCGCGGAACTCTTGCCGGGTCACAAGCTTCGCTAAGAGCCCGCCGCCCAAGCGAAGCCATTCATGGCCCGTTCGGGAGACCATCTCCTTAAGAAGTGCCGAAGACATGGGTGAAGGATCCAAAACATGATAAGCACCTAGAATCCGTCTGACTCATAAGATACAAAAACCGTGCTCTTGGCTTCCGGATTAAAGAGTTCAGCTAACAGTAAAAGAAAGTTGCAGCCGTTCTGGAGGCTGTTTATACAAGGGAGAACCAATTCAAAAGGCTCGGTTTTGCTGTTCGGCGTTGGGGAATTCAACTTTCGCTGCTTCCCCGTATGCACATCTGCCATTCGAAGCTTGGCACGATTGACGACGTGGCGACTTCGCCCTGTCTTATAACCGATAGAGAAACTTCAACAATACCTTTGAGGGTGGGCTAAAGGCTTGCAATCTCAAGGCCTCCCGGTATACGATTTGAAGGCTCCGGGTTCAGGGTTTGATCGTCTAGGTGGTACGACCGTTGGCGCCAGAGTTCGCGGTTTGCAGACGAATGCGGCTTTGTGTGTGTGGTGATAGGCTGTGTTTTGAAGGCTGGTTTCCTCCATGCTTGGGCGGTCGGGTCGTTAGGCTTAGAAGTCTATGGCGTGCTCCCTTTATGTCTTCCTTCCTTCCTTTTTTCCTTCCTTCCTTCTTTCATTCCTTCCTTCTGTTCTTTCTCCCTTAATTTCTTACTTGATCCCTTCCTCGCTTTCTTCCCCCTTCCTTCCTCCACCCTTCATGTCTTCTGCTGCCGAAATTCCGGATGCTTTCGCCGGACCTCCAACACCTGCCTGCGGGCACCCCACGCACTGCAAGTTTTCCATGCTCGAAACTGAAACCTTCCTCGAGCCTGCCTGCAATGCGCCCGGCGCGCCGCGTCGAGATCCCGCACCAGGGGCTCCAGCTTGGGAAGCCCCAGCGGCCGAGCTACTCGCAGGGGCATCTCCCAGGGCCTCCAGCGATAGGTAACGAAGATCTGGCAGGAGGACAATGATACATACACAGCTTAGAGGACCGATCTTGTATACACGAAAGGGCGCCGCTCGGAAGCATGGGCTTTGCGACGGCATTCTGCGCCTGTGAATGTACTCGGTGGGGCATTCGGCCAAGAAGGGCAGCCATCGCCGGACGTAGTGCCCCTCTGGATCGCAGCTTTTGGCAGCGTTCACCTCAAGCTCATCTTTGGAAGCATATGGTGATTGAAAAACCTTAAGCCTTAAGAATATTTCCGGCGTGTAATGAGTATACTGGCCGGCGGCCAGCACCCTTGAAGAGATGCAGAGCCCACATTCTTTGCAAAGCGACACTTCGAGACATGTCGCATGAATCACACATCGGCAACAAACACGATCATGCACGGAAGTGCGTATGCTGATTCACCTCCGCCTCTGCCCCAACCGGCGCGATCAGGTAAGTTTTCAGCCACACTCCTCGAAAAAAGCAGGGTGCCCTCAGCTCCTTCAGCACCACCACAACATCTTGTGCACGGCAAGTCCAGCTGCATGTGCGTTCGAAGTCTTTACAGTTCTAATTCTAAGAGCAGTTCTCGCTGCAGTTTTCAAGATCTTATATCACCACCATCAATCATGGTTTCAAAGATGACGAGGAAGCGATCATTCCCGATTCTCACTCACTCGGAATTCTGGGCCTAGATAAGCAGAGCGATTCGGTGGTCTCTTGACTTTTAATACGGTCTGAGACTGCGTGGAAAATACTAGTAAGAACCACGCCTGATGGCATCAAGTGCACGCACCTGACAGAGTACGTAGACAACATGAGAGAGGTTTAGATGACGACGAGAACGACGACGGCTGCCACTGCTACTACATAGTACTACTATAGCATCGTCGAGAAGGCGCGCCAGCTCATCGCAACATTCGGGGAGCGATTCAATCGTAAAAAGCAGAGCGGCTGGGTGAAGTACAAACTCCCAGTGGTCAGGGCCGGAGTGGCCACCATTTTGCCACATGAAACTGTTGATTGCCACGTCTATGTCCACAAGGGTCCAGTCAAACCATTCCTGAAGCTTCACTTCCGGACCTAGCAGAAAAGACCCAAATGCACACCTTGCCTGCGTCCGCGTTAACATCGCTTCGAAAGGCTACTGGTAGTGTAAAGAGCACAGAGTGGAACAGCTGTGGCCGAGCGCTGTAGCCCAGCGTCCAGGCCGTGCTTCCAAGTCAGGTCCAAGTACTCGATGAGCGTCTGCGCCACCACCTGGGCAAAAGGCGAAGGACCAGGCGCGGCTCTGGACCCTTCAACCAAGCGGCATGGCGCAGGTAGTTCGGCATCCAGCCCACTGCCCAAAGCTGCCGCATGGCTGCATCGACAAGTGGGAACCCAGTGGAACCTGCAGGCGAAGAGCACACGGATGTGCTGGCGAGATCATGCGAGATCAGTGCCGACGGACACAGCGAGCAGGTGAGTTTCTTTTCTCAGGAGAGCGTGATCTGCCCTCTCTGGCTATGGACGAAGCTGCTCACATGCTGGACAGCACAGTCTTGGCTTGCACCAGGTTCTCCTTCTCCTCGGCACGAGCTTGGGCGCGGAGATCGAAGTGCTCAAGGAGCCAGTCGCACTCCTTGTGCAAGTTGCTCACGACCTCCTCCACGACAGTGGCCTCCTTCTTCTTGTTGGAGAGCTCGCTTTTGTCGTCGCTAAGATCGGTCTCAAGGTCTGCCTTGGTCTTCGCCTTCTCCTGCGTCAACGTCACATCTGCGTCACGCTTCTCTGCTGCATCGGCCAAGGTCTTCTCGTAATCCTTCTGGGAGTTGGCCTCATCGGACTTGGCCAACGCCATTTCCTGCTCGATGTCCGCCTGTGCCAGTTTCGACAGGGCAGGAGCACTTCTGGTCCTGAAACGTCCTCTCAACTACACTGTATGGTCACTGTGGAGAGGAAGAGGGGCCCCGGCCTTCAGCTGTGCAATCAGGGAGAAGATGCCATGGCTCTCGGACATCTTGGCCTGGTAGCCGCCCTCGAAGGTCGCTGGTGGAGCCTCCATCTTGCGGCTGGAGGACTGCAGGAAGGCATAGGGGTCGAAGGGGTTCTTTGTGGTGGTGTCCACGAACTGGCTTGGGCTGTAGAACTGATTCAGCTTGTTCTTGGCCAGATCCAAGAGCTGCACCGCCTGACCATTGGAAGCCAGGAGCTCCTGAGATTCCACAAAAGTCTCCATCACATCTCAACGGACATCACATAACCACTCTACGGCAGAGAGCAGGCAGGAGGGACAGAGAGGGAGAGAGAGAGAGAGGGAAAGGAATGAGACCCATTCCCTCCCAAATCCCCATACTATTACCATAGATGGTCAAATTTCCCCAAAAGTAACCTCGCATCATCTACCAGTAGAAAGAAGTTATTGTCCTCTCTCCTCTCCCCTTTCTCGGAAGTGCCGGGCCTGGAATTCCTCGTGCTCGGCCTTGCGGTTTTCCCCGGCCTCCGCCACGGTCTTGTCCAACTCCACCAGGCCCGCCTAGAAAAGCACCCAAGAATATCCCACACAGGGGCGACAGGTGCTTGTAGGCGTATAGAGTAGTTCATGAGAATATCCCGCAACCCCCCACAGGCTGAAACTCTGTTCTGTCTCTTTTTTGGGGGGGAGTCCCTGAGCCTGGAGGCCCTTGATCTCCGTGGCAAGCTGCGCGATGGCGCCCTTGGACTGCTCCACGGTCGTCTTGAGAGACGTGATGGCCGAGGCCACGGACTTGGTCTTCAGCTCGGCCTCGTGGAACTCCTTGCCGCAGTAGTCCTTTTTGCTCGCGTCGTCCTTGTCCTCGGTCTTTAAGAGCTCGACCATCCCATCGATCTTCTTTACGATCTTGCTGAAGTCGATCTGCGCAGGTCTCAACGTTCAGCTTTCGCAGTGTTCGGATGGTACCGTATGGAAAGTGCTCTCCCTGAAACCATCTGCAATCCCAAGCCCCCAAGTGGCCCCCGAGCCCTAAGAACCCCGCCTTGCGGCCGGAGAGTGCCAAGGCCAAGAAGTTCAGCTCCGGATGGGCCTCGCTGCGTGCCTCCAGCATCTGGGGCGAAAGGATTAGCCTAAAGCTCAAACAAGAACAAGCTGTGGCTTTCTTTGGGCTTTGGCTTTCCCGCCTTGAGCACCAGCTCCAGTGCCTTGTCCTTCTTGTTTTGATCCCCCTTGGAGAGCTGAAGGAGGCTCGCCTTGGCCTTGCTGCGGAAGAGGTCCAAGGACTCGTCGGAGTCCAGAATCTTTACGGTCTCTTGCAGAGCCGAGAGCTCCTTCTGACGAGTTGCTTGACGCTCCTCCCAGGCAGCTGCCTTGGCTTCGCAAGTGCTCTGAAGCTCTTTGAGCATCTTCTTGTCGTCTGCCAGGGACTGGCCCGCACCCTCCATGGACTTCTTCATGTTCACCACCTCCACCTTCAGCTCGCCAATGCGCTTCATCTTCCGCTCGAACTGCTCCAGAAGTGTGGAGATCTCCACCTTCTTAGAGTCCTCGAGCTCGTCATACGTGTGGATGGCTGTGTCCTCGTTCTTGTCATCAGTTGCGATCTCTTCCTTTGTGTCGTCGGCCATGCCACTCAAGATGCCCAGCACATAGCTCGGGTCCATCCTCTCCCCCGACAAGAAGGACACCAGGCGCTGCTTCTCCGAGGCCGCTAAATGTCGGTCCGCAGCACGGAGCATCGGGGCCTTCTGCAGCAGGGCCGTAGAAGATCCCGTCTTCAGGGCCTGCTCGGCCTGGGAGATCTGTTCGACCACCTGAGTGTCCTGACAACTTTGAAGATTGTGCTCCGAAGATCCTGCCCTGCCCTGCCGGCACTCGGAAACAAGAGGTACAGAAACCATGCTTTGTCAGACGTCCTCGGTGTGCTCCTCCACGTAGTGCTCGTGCCTGAACAAACGGGGAGGACGGGACGGAAAGAGAGCGAGGGAGATTGTGTGAGAGCTAAAGGAGGAAGAGGAGGAGGGACGTAACATCTGCCAGGCCACTCCTTCCCTCGCTGGACCTCTGCCGCCTTCAGCGTGTCCTCCTCGGAGATACGCTCCTCCTTGAGCTTGGTGACCTGGACGTCAAGAAAACTCCCCTAAACGAGGGCCAGCCGAAGCCTCCTTGAGGCCCCACGAACCAGCCGGTCTCGGCACATTGGCAATTTGGCCATCGTTTCTACACGCACCTCACATCCCAAGCTTAGCATACCAGCACGAGCCACCCGGTCTGCACAAATTAAATGCAGATGCATTCGACAAGCCTTTGCGGAACGTCTCTGCCCTGCTTTTCCTAGATGGCTAGCTGCCAGAACATCGACCTCGAGGTGTTTCGCCCAATCTCATGGGCCCACATGTACAAGTATGATTGTTACTATTTTACGGTTACTGTTATTAGATTTAGCATTGTTAGAATTAGTGGTGGTAGTAGTAGTAGTAGTAGTAGTAGTAGTAGTAAGCAGAAGTAGTGTAGTAGCAGGAGTAGTGGTAGTACTACTACTACTACTTCTACTACTACTACTCCTACTCCTACTTCTACTACTACTACTACTACTACTACCACCACTACTACTAACATGACTATTACTCTTAATATTGTTATCATTATTGCTGTGATTGATATGATTATCATTATAATCATGTTCCTTTTAGCAGGCTTAGGACGCGCCTCTTGCTCAAGGGCGCTGATCTCGGCCTCGCGGCCCTCGATGTCGGCCGGGGTCACCTTTGCCAAAGGGCTTCCCAGCTTTGGAGCCCAGGACTTCTGTTTTAGCCAAGCTTCGGGGTTGTACTCCTGCTGCTGGATGCTAGCCTCGAGCTCGCTCATCGTCTTCTTGCAGTAGCACTTGAACTTGTCGTAGAGGTCTTCTTCGTGTTTGCCCTCTTCTTCGATCTTCTTACCCATTTTCTCCATCATGGTGACTACCTTGCGGATGGGGTTTCCAGCATCCTCGGCGTCAATGCTGTTGAAGCTGCGAGACTTGTAGGCCACAGAGGACCCCAACAGGGCCAAGGCCAGGCTCAGTATTCGTCGGTACTGCATTGCAACTGATCTCGGCGCAGAGCACTGCGACGTCTAGTGGCGCTGACAACGTCGGGCCGCTATGCTTGAGCCGGACGCGATGGATCGCAGCTTGAGACGATCGAACCCCAAGCCGAGAAAACTCTCGCATGAGACCTAGGATCTACCACCGCCACAGCACCCACTAAGAGCGTGGGTGGGGCCTCTTTGCCAGTGCCGCAGCTGCCGGCGGGTGCCGCTCCAGGTCTGTTCCTCGTACTGCGGTCGCAAGGACGTTCGCGGCAGGCTCGGGAACTGCCACAGGAACCTGCGACTGCGACTTCCCAGAAAAAGAATGAGAATAATATGGCACCCAAAAAAAACAACTCCCAACGGCCCTCAAAACAAACGCACATTTTGGGACGTGTAGCCAATAGGACAGGTCGCGCCAGATGAAGCGCCGGAGGAATGTTGCATTGGCCTTGGTGGCCTGGTCTCGACTTCCCTGGTAACTGGCGTGCCTTCCAACATACTCGTAACCGGGATTATCGAAGAGCTTCTGATTGGTTCGCTCTCTGCGGCGCTTCGCTGCCCAGTAAACTTTTCGAGCTGAGATCTCTCCGAAGCGGATGTACGGGGAGAGCTCGGATGTGTTCCGCTCGTGGCAGAGCAGTCGCTTCCGACCTTCGAAATCACCCGCGGCCAGTACAGAGTCCAGGAAGTGTGCAAGCCGCTCGTTCGCCGCAGCTTCACCAACCTTCCACCAAGACCTGTCATAATGGCAGGGCTGCCACGTGGCTCGTTGGCAGCCGTCCGTCAGACGTTTGGACCAAAACTGAAACTTTGCATCCTCACTCGGAATATTCTAAGCCTAAAGTATTACATCCACTGTGGCTGCTGCTAGCGCAACACCAAATATTATGTAAAGGAGACCCTGCAAAATCAAAAGCGGACCGATGACTCATGTGAATTCGTAGATGGCCCTTCTTTGCCTGATGCCGGCAGCCCAATCGCCAGATTTGTGGCTGGCGCTCTGGCGAAAGTCCGGCGTGAAGCCTTGACCTGGTTAACACGTAGGAAGTGCCAAACGAGTCAAACAACTCTCACTTGTGCCACGCTGTCCAAACGCGAATATTTTTGCGCCTGAGGTCTCGCCCAGGCCCAAAGAATCCAAGTCCTCCGAGGCAACGTTTGGGCAGCGGGGCAGCCGGTCCACCGTGCCCAAGGGAAACGGAGGTGGACCCAGCTCCTTGAGAGCGGGGCGAAACGCGAGAGGCACACGAAATATGGGCACCGGCTCCTCTAGGGCATGGGAGAAGAAGCGGTAGCTGCCAAAGCCGCTGATGTGCTCCTTCGCTCGACTCAGATCTGATTACCTCGCACCAAAGCACAGCGCAGAGGGCGCTCCAGCTGCTTGGGCTTGCCGCTGGCTGCCGCCGAGTCTGCCGGAAGCCCTCGGGCCGCAGCCTCCTCCGCCCGGACCCTGGCCCGCCACCTCTGCCACCGTTCGATCGGCTGCAGATCCTCAAGTCCACAACTGTGAGACATCTTGAAAAACAGCGAGAGCGCACCCCGAGCTTCCTGCGGCTCGTAGAGGACGTTGCCGGGATAGCTCTCCACTTCGATGCCGTAGGCACGAAGCCTGCCGGCAACCTGTCAGACAACATCCCACGGAAGCCTAGAGGCCTAGAGTATCCCAGAGTGGCTTTCGGGAAGCCCCACCTCTCGGTCCGAGCTTTGGTGCCAGGGCTCGCCACGGCGGTTGAAAGAAAGCTGCACTCGAACCGTAACGGTTGATCGCAGATCCTGGAAGGAGAAGCATTGGAAAGCTTCCAGTGTGTCTTATGAGCGATTTCGGATCTCAGACTCTCTTGGCAGCGAAGTGGGCCACAGCTCCGGAGTCCCAACTCTTCAACCCCACAAATCCCAGGCCCTCGAAGCCCCCACTGTGCACCCTGAGCAGGCCCAGCTCGAGGAGCAGCCGGGGAATCTCCTGCACGGAGAGGTCTGTTTGGAGCACGAGAGAGGCGGAACAATGCACAAACTGCGGCTTTGGGAGTTTCGGACACAACATCAAATTGATGCAAGCAAGCAAGCAAGCAGGCAGGCAGGCAGGCAAGAGTTTTGAAAGACAACCGTATTGGTTCACCTGCAGGCTTCTCACGATATCTAATTGCTGCTGCTGCCGCTGCTGCTGCTGCTGCCGCTGCCGTTGCTTCTACCAGTGCAACGAGTCGCCGCAGCCGCGGCAGTTGCAGCAGCAAAAGCAGCCGGAACAACAGCAGGACGAATGTCACCGACCGTTAGTAACAGCAGCTACAGCTGCAGTAGCAGCAGCAGCAGCAGCAGCAGCAGCAGCAGCAGCAGCAGCAGCAAAAGCAGCAAAAGCAGCAGCAGCAAGAAAAAAAGGTAGCGGTGGTCCTCGTCGTCGCCGTCGTCGTCGTGGTAGTGGTAGCGGTAGTAGTCGTGGTAGCGGTAGTAGCAGTGGTAGCGGTAGCGGTAGCGGTAGCGGTAGCGGTAGCGGTGGTGGTAGTGGTAGTGGTAGGGGTAGTGGTAGCGGTAGGGTTAGTGGTAGTGGTAGTGGTCGTGGTGGTGGTGGCGGTGGTGGTGGTGGTAGTAGTTGTTGTTGCTGTTGTTGCAGTAATAGTATGCACCCCCCCCGCCCCCCAACCACCTCTCCTAAACACTGTTTAAGAGCACATCCATATTACTCGGTATTTGTAGTACTGTCGTGATGTCGTAGTCCAATACCAACCACCGCTGTTGAGGAGGGGTGTGGTGAAGCATGGGTAGGGGTGGGGGGGGGGTGTGGTGGTGGCGGCGGCGGCGGCGGCGGCGGCGGCGGTGGTGGTGGTGGTGGTGGTGCAGTTGCAATTGCCGTGGCATGCCGTGGTTTTGGGAGAAGCAGCGGTAGCTGCAGCAGTGTGCTAGCATTGAACTCCCTCCAGGCTGGCTGGCATGCCCCGGACTGAAGCATGATGTCCACTCCTCTGCAGCGTTCCCACGCCGAAGGACCTCATCCCGAAGAGCAATGAGACAAGTTCGGTTCTTACCGGGCTGGCCTGAAATCTGGACTCCTGACATGGCACGTGCTGAACCCGGCCTTTTTGCAAGCCGAACCGGATCGAAGGCCGAAAACGATCCAAAATCCACAAACCCATACACTTGTAAAGCCTAGAGAACTTGAGTTGTTCCAATTTTTCTGGCTGAGTCCTTGCTTTCATGTTCCTGCAACCAGATTCAGTGCGTGCGAATTGCATGCGTACGTACGCGAAGCGAACGGGGGACGTTAATCAAAGTTGGCTTCCTCGGCTACAGTCCCCCTACTTCGAGGTCAACTTGCACTAGATCACCTGCATCACACACACACACACACACCCTGCGTGGGAGATTAGCACATAGTTGATGGCCGCTTTACAACAGCCGGGCATGCCAAGCAACCAGGCAGCTGCCGAGTCTGTGAAGTGTGCCGGTGAAGCTCCGAAGGGATTGATGTTTCCTTTGTTGCTGGGCTTCAGAGTGCAGCTGAGGCTTTCTCATAGGAAAAGCATCCCTCGATACCAACATGGCCGGATGTTTTGAACACAGCGTTCTCACCTGTTCGGACTCGACACTGCGCTGGAAGCGGACTCAAGCGCTGCGTTGCTGCGGAGGTGTTCTAGGCAGGGCTCCAGAAACGGCCGGCACCTCGCAGCGGATGCGTGTCAGGCTCCAAGATGAAGAGCGGGAGCACAGCGTCGTATCCGCCCCGCGACGCGTGGAACAAGGCCGGATTGTCCTGGAGAAGACACCTTAAACTACTTGCCTAAACTTCCAGGGACGTGTGAGAACAACAGCGATGAGGCGATCAGCTTCACTTATTTGGCAGCCTCATAGCAATGGCAAGGATCAAATGGCACTGGTTTAAGACACCACCCGTCATCGGCTTTGCCTGTACTGCTCATGCCGGCTACATTTTCGGTGCGTCCTTGAACCTTTACACTGCAGCCGAGAGGACCACAGCTTCTTGGAGCAGTTTTTGCGCAAAAACGCTCACTGTGGGAGGTTTGCAAAAGATCCTAGCTGGATTTTCAGGTTTTGTACCCATGATCCCCGGAACTATCTACAATGTTTTGTGAAATGTCCTCAAGGCGCATATCGTCCCGCAGCCAGACGATGCAAAGACTTTTCACCTGGACCCGCAGGAACTGTAGACACGGCTCATTTTTCAACAAACTGCTGGTCCGGGGCCTTGCAAATCGCTGAGTTCAAGCTTGCTGGTCGGCTTGGGGTGGGAACGGGAACTGCCGATGGTGTGGGCCTGCACTCCTGGGCCATGTGATTTCCACACTTCCGGGCGCGTCGTCTTTTTCCCATCCCTTGGCCCACGGGCCCAAGTCCTCGCGATGCGGGTATCCACCAGTGGCAAGCAACGCGTCATCGGACGGTTGGGCAGGAGCTGTGACCTGCAAGGCTTGCAGGGCAACAGACAAGGCAGGAAGGATCCAGGCCTCCGTGACGACACCAGCGGCTGCACGTCGCCAGCGTGATCGGCGAGGCAAAACAGGATCGGCATCTGGCTCTGACTTGGCGGCTGCTGCTGGCGTGGCTGCCGTGGACGGCGCCACACGCTCCACGCAGACCATTCGCTGGCCTTCTGCATCTGGATCGGCACGGGAGGATTTCGAGAGGCCGGGAAGGCGATGGGCCAGGGAGTGCACCAATGCCCTCTCTTCCTCAGGCTCGCAAATCTCGCAACATCGGAATCCATAGAGGAATCCTGAATCTCCTTTCGTCACACAGCGCGCCTTGCCAAGGCCTCGAAAGGAAATGCGAGAGCCCACTGTGAGCCCCTCCAGGAGTTGTGTCACCGTCTCTTCACTGGCGCCATCAGGCAGATCCTTGGCAGTGAACTTCCAATTCTCCGCCAAAGCTGTAGGTGTCCACTAAGCCTACTGGTTCCTTCAGAACGAGGCTCGGCAGATGGCCAAGTTCTGTTGGCCTCGTGTACAACTGCGGCAGACGCAGTCCAGCCCAGACGCTCCTGGAGAAGCTTCTACAGGGCTCGACTTCTCACTGCTTCCACTTAGGTTGTGCTGAGACTACAGACTACAGGAAAAGCCACTCACGAAGTGGCTGCAACAAGAAGACTGGCGAAAGGGACTGCCACAAAAGCTGTTGTTCACTGCAGGCCGAATCTCCTTGCGTTGCCGCCTTGCCTCCTCCAGATACTTGCCTGCAGGGTCCTCAGAAAGCTTCGGGCATGCCAGCAGTGCCTGTCTGGAACGAGTCTGTCTGGCACAACAACAGCATATCGAGAATCAACAAGCAAACCAAACGCATCGAGCTCGTGTCACGGTCCTTCTCTAAAGCTCCAAGCTCCTTCCCATACCGTCCCATGGCGAAAAAACCAGGCGGGCCTTCTTGCTTGAACCAAACGCAGAGGAAACGCATGTCAGAACCAAGAAGGCCAAAGCTCCATGTCCCGACTGCTTTGCTCTTTTACACGAGTACAGCACGGCTACACGCCGAAATTTCCTCCACGGTCACACTGAAGAGGGGAGCCTGGAACAAACGTCAGGCTTTGGTCGGGCAAACACGCAACAGACAGCAACTGCAACAGAGTTGTGGCCTCAACAACATCATCATTCCCGGACTCAAATCCAGAGGATGCCATGGCGGCACAACAGCAGGAAAGGTCTCGAAGTTGCGATGTGGTGGTTCGACGTCGTTCCTGTGCCCTACGTTCCGGTGTGCAACGACCTCTTGAAAGTTGAAGTATCGTGCATTCATTGGATGTCCATCTTTATCATCGTACTTGTCTTGTCACCCTTGCGACAAACAAAGCACGGACAGGAATTTCTTAAGTCAGGAAAAGAATCTCTGCCGGATCGAGGTCGAGGGCACCCGTCTCCCCACCTTATTGCCGAAGAGGACATACGTAGTCGTGCCCCGTGGGCCTGGAGGGATCCAGCTTGGAAAATTGCCCGATTGACAGATGTCCGGCTCTGGAGCTGAGTATGCGACAACTGTCAAAAAGCCTCAGATTCTGAAGGAATGACGACGCCAAGACCATCCCTTCCCCGGTTTATCCGTCCTGTGTTCCCTCCTCGTCAGGCTGCCAGACTGGAATCAAGTTGGGCGGATGTTCTTCGAAAATATGGAGCTACTACGAGCTACGAGGTTTCACGGCTGAGGCTAAGAGCCTGCTTTGAGGGCCCAACGAAAGTGCGCCTTCCCTCCGAAGAGGCCCAAGGGCTCCATTCTCTCGCGAGCTTTTTTGAACCGGAGGAAATCTGCGGACTTCTCGAAACTACACATCTTTCTCCACGAGCTCCGTGTTGGACGAAGGTGAAACAGACAGGGTCTGGTTCGCCCACACCATATGCACGCACGAACTGGCTGCGGGTCTGCTGCCTTCCTCAACCAGCGACATGCCCGGAAGGTTTGCCTGCTGCTGCATTTCCCCTCAGGAATCTGACAAGGGGTAATGCCGGAAGAGTAGCCGAAAGGCGGAGGGATAACTACCCCGCAATGCCACAGGATCCTCCTCTCAGAAAGATGACAAGGTAAGTGCCGAAGGGTAGCCGGCGGCCATGCCTACTAGTTGAGGAACAACTAGTTGGCAGGGTCCTCATTTCAGGAATCTGACAAAGGGAATGTTGCACAAGGGCCGGAAGGCTTGCTTGATGATGAAAAACACTGCCCAACACTGCGACAGGATCCTCCCGGCTGGCATCGAACACAAGAACCTCCGGAGACGATCGGAAAGGTAATCGGAGGGCTTGCTTGGTAGCTGAGGAACAGCTATCCGCCAACATGGGCCGGGTCTTCCTCTCAGGCATCTGCCAAGGTGAATGTCGGAAAGGTAACCGGAGGGTTTGCCTACTAGCTGAGGAAAAGCTAGTTGGCAGGATCCTCCTTTCAGAAATCTGAGAAAGGAAATGTCGCACAAGGAACTGGAGAGCTTGCCTGATGCTCAAAG
>CAJNDV010031320.1:0-19112 GCA_905221635.1 Symbiodinium sp. CCMP2456 | reverse complement strand
GGCACTTCGTAAAGCATCATTACACAAGCCCCCAGCCCATAACCCTGAAAAATTGAATCAAGGCCCTCTACGGCACAATCCTTAGCGCCTGCAGCAACCTCACCCCTTGTAGTAGCAAACAGTGGCTTGCGACAAAGTCCCCGTTCTCGCAAAAATAATTAAAGGCACGACTATCCCACAACTAGATGCACAAACTAGACAACATCATATCACTCGGGGTATGTCCGTTTTGGGGTGGCCCACACTCTGCTGCAACAAGTAACACAGGCGGCCAAAAAGGTTCGTGAACTCCCCCCGTTTGGTGTGTCTGAACTATGGGGGTCGCCCTCTCAGAAGCAACACCGGAACAACAAACCGCGCAAGAAACGAGTACTGGCGTCCCCCTCGTAAGAAAAGTCTATTGAGTGTCCTCCAATCTGGTAGGTGGTGATTTGCACTAGGTTCCTTTTCCGAAGCCGAGTGTCTGGCTGGCGTGCAGCACAGAAAGTGTGCGGGGCAGGTGGCTCCCCCATTGGTGGTAGCGTAAATGGCCCCGCGGCCCGTCATAATTAGGCTTGGCATGCAAGCGGACTGAGGACAAGATGGGGGCTTAGGTAAGGGCTCCGAACAAAGGACCAAGTGATCATCGCCAGGCCTCAACAACTACATCACCTTTTCCCCAACAATGTCATGCATTTGCATCTGTGGAAAACGGAAAGCAGGGCTGCCGGGTTGTCGCATGCCGCTCGCCTGTATGCGCGGTCCACTTGCAAGTCAGTGTCCCCCTGGGTCTGCTCGTTGCTCGTTCCAGTGATGTCGCTCCCGTCATCGTCTGCCTCCTTACATCTGCTGCCTTCTTCCCTTGGCTGTCTCTCTGCACCCCCAAGATCTTCTCGTTATAGTTCCACCTTCCCCTTCTGTACCTGTACTCTTTCTGAGCTCTTGGACACGTGCAGTGGCGGTGACTTGGCCACTAGCTACCAGCTGTCTGTAACATGCAGTTTCCCTGTCGTGCTTATTGTGGCAGAACGGGCCATCCAAACACGCTCGATACTTCACTCCACATTTCTCGGAGCTTCTCGGCAAACTTACTCTGTTCCTTCAATAATGTCGTTTTTTTTGGGCTTGGCAGACGCATCTCTTTCCCTCCTGCCCTTCTTGCCACCCCCGCTCCGGGGCTATTTGACGAGCTTGCCATTTTCGAGGTCGTGGATGTCGTATAGTCGTGCTAGATCACGATGGGTTCCCCCAAAATATAGTATGCTCCGCTCCCCTACTGGCGGGCCACCCTTCCGCAAGGGGCCGCGGTCAAGGATTGGAAAAGGAAAGGGCCCGAGCCTTAAGAAGAACAGCAGCGGATATGAGACTCAAGCACCGCTGGAGAGAAACGCTCAGGCTCCCCAGAGGGCACAACCTCTGGTCAACCTTTTCGCCTCCCCCCCCGATGCAAGGAGGCGGCACAGGCCCCCAAGTACTCTCTCTCCTCTCTCTCTTCTGTCTCTTTTCTTCCACAAACACGCACGAACGACATCGATGCCTCCCAGAACGATGCTGCCCGGTTGTATCCAAGAAATCCTGAGCAGCTTTTGCACGCTCCGCAAGAGACTTCCGAAGGTACATGCGAGTGCAACAAAGCAGAAAATGTCAGTTGTGGCCAAAGCCCAGTTCAAGCACTCAGGACCGAAGTGAGATCTCTTAGAGGCAAGACTCTGCACCATCTTCTTGAGCTTGTCGCCCTGACAGGACATCGAATCCGGAGCACGGTAGCGATAGACAACCTTTTGTTGTACTGTACTATGCTACATGATTTAAAGCTATGATATGATGGTATATTGCTGCATTATTTCATTTAGCTGCGCTTGTAAATTTGTTGCGTACTATATTTTGTTATATTGTATTATGCCATGTTCTCTTTATGCCATAGTAAATTTTGCTCTACTACAATATGTTCTATACCATATTATGCCATGTTATGTCTCACTATATATATTGCCTTAAACACTAAGAGTCGGATGCATGCCATAAAACCACGCAGAATGCGGACGACCAGGGTTATGTTCATTCTACTATACTATACTTTACTCTAATCTACTCTACTATACCATTCTATACTGCACTATACCATAATGCACTATCCTATACTATGCTGTATAGCGTACTATACTATCCTATCCTACACTACACTCTACCATATCATAGTATATCATTATTCTGTGCCAACTATACTGTACGATACTATACTATAGCATACTACACTCTACTAGGTTTTAGTATGTTATGCCATATATTAGTATGGTACAGGATATCAAACTATGTCCTTTTTAATGTGTCATCTTATATTTTGTTACAGTGGAGTTTTGCATTAATAGCATTTCTTGTCTTGTACTGTTTGTACAATATCGTATACCCTAAAACCATAGTTCCAAGCCCAGCAGGCCTTTGTATTCACCAGGTCCTGCACAGCGGCTTCGTGCAGTCATGCAACAAAAGCTCCAAGGCTGTCACATCTCAAGATACATGTATATATATATATATATACACATACATACATACTTATATATGCTTAACAACATGACATAACATAGTCTACAATACTATATAGTGAAGCATAATACAATATAATATAATATAACATGGCCGTCCTCCGGCAGCGCATTAATGAGCTTGTTGCGGAAGCTGGCATTCAGCTCCTAGCGCCGCAAGCTGAGGAGGACCCCGAGTTCTCTGAGCACCATCTGGGTAGTTCGCTAGATTAGGGTCCCTTTTTAGGTCCCCAATCTAGTACGGCACCCTTATAAAAAGGACCCCAATAAGGGACCCTAATTTAGAGAACTACCCATCTGCAAGCCTCCCGCTTCTTCAGCTTGGCGACTTCCGCATCATACAGTGCCTTTTCCGGCAGCAGACAGCATGCAACACCGAAATGCTCCAGGTGATAGCCTAACGGAGTGCAAGACCGACAGACAGCATCACAGTGCCTTCCTGGAGAGGACAAAATAACGGAAGTCAACAAACCCTATAAAAAAATAAAAGAAGAATCGTTCTTAAAAGAACCTCTGAAGCCCCACCTAGTTGAATGAAAAATCAGGACTCATGATGCACCATGTATCAAACAGATTCAATACAAACATGCTAACCATCCTCCAGAACCCTGTAGGCCGAAAACCTCAGACCACTTTACCATCAGCTGAAACTTGCAAGCCGAGTAGCATCGAGTCGCACTCTGAAGACCAACAAAGCTCCGAGGTCGCCCTTCCGATGACTTTGGAGGTCTGCTGAGTCTAGCGGCTTGGGGATTGCGCATGAGGTTTCGGGTTGACGGGATTAGGGATGATTAGGGCTTTGTGACGTGGCCTTCCGGACTTGAAAGGAGTGGGACGCTGGCGGTAGTAGCAGCTATGTATCGAGTCGAAGCAAAAATACCCGAAGCCTCCAGCTGCTGCCGCTGCTCATGGCACTCCACCTGAAAGATCCGTTCTGAATTGCCCATGCTATCTGGAACTCTCAGATTTTGTTAGAAGGTTGCAGTTCAAGTTGCGCAGTCGCAGTGGGCTCGCTGCAATTGGCAAGCATTCCCATGCCTCAAGAACTGGGAACCCTGTCGCGTAGGAGAACCACGACGACAGTGCGCCTGACATCAGCAACCCATGATTCGCGCGAAGCCGCAATGCCATCTCCCGCTCCAAGCTGCACAAGAGGACAAATGACAACTGGAATTTTCAACTTCTTCAGAAACATTGCCGGTGCGCATGCCGTTTCGCCTTGCAGGACGGCTTGGCGATTTGCACCTTTCAGGGCAGCAATCATGTCCACGACATCCGGCACCGAGATCAGGATGTTCTTGGACTTGAACCTGCGAAGTACCTGGGGCCAGCTAGCGCTAAAGCTCAGAGGCAGACCGTAAGCACAGACAAGCGATTGCGCTGCGGGGGCACTTTGCTAATCTGCTGTCTGCTTTCGAACTCGACCTGACCCAGTCGGATCAATGCCAAAACCATATTCACACTGAGAAATGTCACCACAGCTTGAGCGTAGAAACAGAACAAGGAAAGGAAACATGCGCAGATTCTTCCCAGAGCAGATGACACACAGCAAGGGTCACATTGTACAATCGAGGAGCTTCAGTGCAGAAGCATTTTGACAAGGCACCAACAGACTATCACACTGCCAAGAAACAATTCAAGCTCAGACCCTCCTTAACTGTCTGAAACCCGCATGAATGCCTTCTATGGAAGTTCTACACTAATTCCATCAGATCCTTGGCCTGGGAACACTTGGGCCTGTGCGTTGCACACCGCAGTGGTCTGGCCTCCACGGTCTCAACAGTCTCAGCCTCCACTTTCTGCTTGTCAGCCAAGGGATTGGCGGCGTCCTCCGCCTTTGCCTGCTGAACGCTATACCCTAAACCGTCTTGGTCAAACTATTCGAAACAGTGCTTTACCAACCCATCGTGCAGCTCCTGCAGAAACTGCAGAAAAGAAGCCAAGTTTCGTATGGAACAGCAGTCTCAGCAGGAAGACCAAGCTTGACATTTTGCAATCGGTCTTCGCACACACACACACCAATATATATATATATATATTCTCCAAGCACGTTAGCACTGACCACTCCGCAGACTAAACGCATAGACACCTATTGCTTCACGTTTCTTCAAAGGATTATAGGCTTAGGTGTCAAAGCATCCTTCTACTCCCAGGTTATCCAACAAAGCCGCCTGGTTTTCCTACGTAACTTTTGGGAGCAGCTGACAGAGGAGGTATATCAAGCCACTGAAGCGGATCCACAACGTCAAGCTATGGAGAAAAGGAGCTAGCACCAAAGCGTGCACGGAGCTGCATACAGGGCATCCCTAAAAACTCTAAACCGTGATAAACACTCCCCCCTCATCCCCGGTCCTCAGGCAGGCTCCGGACACTTGCAGCCATGGCTTTCGATCCCTTGTCAATTGCACCTCGACCCCCGGCTATAGCTAGCGGCATGTCTACTGCAGTCAATAAAGGGGGGCTCATATTCATCGACTCTCCTACTACAAGCACTGTGATGTGCTACGCATACAAGTCCTTCTCCTGGTCTTGCTCTTCTTGCTGACGATCGTCTCACCCTTGACACAGGCGTACGCATGTTTTCTGTCCACTCACTCTGCTCCCCAGCGCTTCTGTCTTTGGATGCTTCTCAGTCTTGAGACTGACAGCTGAGAGCCCTTAACGCCAAAGAGCAGTCATACAAGCACCAAAGCGCGTATCGTGAAGGTTACAGACCCTGACAAGTCCGCCACTGCAATGGCCAGAAGCAAAGGACGCAGAAGAACTTAAACGCAGATAAGTGAATTACGACAAAATCGAAAACAATCATTGCACTGCTTCATCTGTTTCGACAAAGGGATCTTGAGAGTCAAGGACATATTGTAGCCGTCATCACAGGCAATGAGTCACCAACAAGAGCGAAAAACAGGCTCGATGAAAACACTAAAGTTAAAGTATGTTGCCATCCCGGACCAACAACTACAGGAACGAAAGCTCAGCATGGAGCTCTACTCATGGTCCTGGTTGCAGTGGCAGCCTTGATCCACATAACCTTTAAGCCTCTGTGCTATCATGCCGCTGTCGAAGCAGTAGCAGTGGCAGTAGCAGTAGCAGCCCCGTCGTCGTACTCAGTAGGAGTGGTACATCAACCGTACGAACGGCATTGGTCTCCTGAGCCATCGACTTGCCACAACGCAGGCCACCAATCCTGCTTCCGAGGTTCCTACGTCTCTGCGCGATCTATAGGCCGGAATATGCCCTTGACTGTCCATGTGCTGATGTCAGTGAAGGACAGCACGGTTTCTTGCGCAAACAGCGAGCTACCCGACGTCTGCCGTTTATGGTTTCAACACCTGCTGCAGCATACATGCCTGTTTTGAAACCTGAGGTGCACTTGTTGCTGGCTGCCCTGTGGGTCCAGAACATTCTGCAGCTTCGTGAGGTGGGTGGCCACACAGCTCACCTGACGAGAAAGCTTGTCGTGTCGGGTTGGCGAAGATGGTTCCACAACCAACTTCTGTTACTCTTGCCTTCACCACCATTCGGAAGGAGTCTCGCTTGTCTGCTGCACGGGCAGCTAAGGCCTCGACAGCAAATTCACTCCACAACACTGCAGGCTCCAGCAGCAAAACTCGCCACGTGCAGGCCTTGTACATGGCAGGATCCTTGTACGAGCAATTCAGCTTCTTCCTTGCGAAGGGTCAGCAGTCGTGAGTTCATGCCGTAAGCTCACGAGATCACCTGTAGAGGTCGCCGATGTCACGGGTTGGTTTGTCCACATCGTGCCAGGTGTTGGTCATCTCGATGAACTCGAACCTTGGAAAAGTCGTTCATGGTACCTACCAGAGCTCCAAAATACAATGTGAGCGGCCGGCGTCCGTCGGTATGACTCGTGCGACCCACCCATGTAGTCCATGGTGCCGACATGGATCTGCGAGGTTCACATATGAGAAGAGACGGGGGGCAAAGGGAAACAAAGCCTCTGAGCGAGGAGAGAGAAAACTCTTGGGCCAGCACTCGTCGAGCCAGCGCTGGCTTCAAGTGATCCGAAAAAGAATAAAGTGGCTTCTCCACAGCAGCCTGCAGAGCGAGCCAGGGACAGCAACTACAAAACATGGTGCGCATCCCCTTTTGGCCAGGAAAATCTCTGGTAGCGCGGGTATTGCGAGTGCGTCAAGCTGCGTGCTTCAAGGAAGGGATCCAAACCGTGCTGCAGATTGCCATGTATTTTAAAGACCGATCTTCTCTTCACGGGACAAAGCACATGCAGTATCCGCAATTGTCAACCAAGTCCTGCCTGCATTCGCATTAGCAATTCGGCCAGCTTCTCTGAATCCTCTCACGCATTGCTGCACCGGAGTGCGTCAGACAAAGAACTTCGCTGCAGCCCATCCGATACAAATAGTCTTGAACGCACTGGCTCCAGCGCATCCATCTTCTTTGGCAACTCAGACTTGGTGACCTGTCAAGCCCAAGGCAGCAAATCACCCAACTATCATGCAGCCTGCATCCTCGCAGATGTGCCCATGTAGGTGTCAGCAGGGCAGCGCACTATTATCCAAAAACAGCATCGGTCCTGAGCCTGAATAAGTCTGTACGCAACTGGTCGGTCTTAGCGTATCTACCAGTTCCACAGGAATCCTAGGCCACGGTCGGCAGGACATCTGTCAGCATCGGCTAGCCAGCGTGCAGACCACCATAATATTCTTCAGCAGTACTCGGCGGTGGTTCGAAGCGGCTGGGCTGAACCGAACGGCTGAACAGGCATCAGACCAATGAGAGCGAAAATGGGTGTGCAGCGAATTTGAAGCGAAACCTTCACATTTCACTGTGTACTGAATTCAAATCAGAGTCACGCACTTGAAACGCTGCTGCGGGCACTGGTGCCGGGCTAAACGACCACGGTGTCCAGTCGCGAAAACCTCTCTTACTCGAGGATTATGCAGGCTGCGAAAGGCGCTGCGCATCACCACATGCGACCGCTCTAAGACTTTGGAAAACCGCGCGAGGAGCCTTCTTACCCTGCCTGACTGAATTAGTTCAAAAATAGGCGCCATGCGCCATTTCTCGGGGCTCTGGCAGTGCACCTCAACGGTGTACCGGTGCACCTATCTGGTGCCGTCACGAAACCCCTCTCATCTCTGAACGAGCCCAGTCCGGCCCTTTAAAGGCAGACCGGACTGACAACGGAAACGAAATGCAGTCACACTAACTTATCACCCTCAGCACGAGCCACGTCCAATGTTGCATCCAGCATCCTGCGAACGAAGCGGAGGAAGATTTAGTCGAGTGAGAAACCGCAAAAAAGACAGCCCTTCCCCGTCCTTCCAAGCTCCCACACCACATCCTCTCCAGGCGCCCGGTGCAACTTGATCGCAGTCTCAACGATGGACTGAAGCTCCTGCGGCGAGTGACGAGCACACCAGCGGCTGATTTCGTACCAAGCCTCCGATGGCAGCAGGCTTGGCGGATTTGGCTTTGCTTGTCCAGCCAGAATCGTATCGAGCTTGGTCAGAAATTTCCCCCATGTTTCATCTGGCCGCTTTGCCCACTTCTTGCGTTGTGAGGCCAGCGAGTAAACTGCAGGAATGATCAGGACAATCTGCTCCGGAGAAACCTGCGACACATCCTTGCTTCCGATTGATTTGACGGCAAATGTGGAGTTCTCGTGGATGACCTGCAGTGTCGATTCAAAGTGCCGCTTCTTAGATGCCATCTTCGTGCGAAGTTTCGGCCGTACAGCACCCACGTCGTCAATCTCTCCGGCCTGATTGGCGCTTCGCACACTTTCGTGTTGTGCCTCACCGGATCGCGTCTTCATCGCCTTCGCTGCCGGGACAAGCAAGACCAGGTAACTGCTTCCGCAGGAGGCCAAAGAGAGCCATGTCTTCGCTTGCTCGGAGGTAAGTAGTGTAGAGGACGCGGCACAGATGAGAAAGCAAACGCTGCTGACAGTGGACTCCAAGGAGAGCTTCATGCAAACCGCTCTCTCCTTTCAGGGAACCCGAAAGCCATGAAACCTCACAAAAAAGACCCCTTCTGACCCTTCTGTGCCCTTCTGTGTCCTTGTCTCTGGTCCACAGGGTCACAGCCAAAGCCAGCGCGGATGCCAGCAGGCACAAGAAGCACACCAGGCGATGGCAAAATCCTCCAACGGAATTCCAAGGTGAGTCTAAACAACATGAAGCATGAGATCATCGCGATTGCACAGCTTCCAAAAAAACTCGACAGGGTCCTCCGGATTGGGATTGCTGCAGATGTAAATCGAGCAGCATGTACTCCATTTCTTTGAATGGCTTGCTACCCGAGCTCACTAAGCAAATGACCAGTGGTTTGCCCAATGAGAACATGTACTTAACATGCTACATCAGCGCTTCTGCTGGTGTCTGCTGTAATGACAGGAATTGCGACAAAGTACTGCAACTAACACTTCCAAAAGGGGAAACTCTGAAAAAAGCCCACCTGCAGATAGTCGATTGCTTTGATCTGAATGCTCCCTAAGTGTGGCAAGGAAGCATAGCGAAGCATAGCAGAGGGAGCCTGATTCAGATCCGCCAAATTCTTCACCTACCGCCCAGCGATACTTGGTGCGAGCTGCACAGCCAGAAATCCGAGATACTGACCAAAGATCGCAAACCAGGCCGCCACCAGGTGTGAGAGCCTGAAGGCGGCCAGAGCGCCGCCAGCATAACAATGCAATGCTCGGGCCCAGGCTCATGACAAGCTCGATGAGGTCTTGATGGGGGCTGCCCAAGCTTTCCCTGGCAGATCAGCCGCGTCTTAGAAGCTATGGTCGCTGTCTCACTACACCGAGCTGGAGACACCTGTGCACACTCTGCCATGCCTGTACCGCTCTGGAAGGAGGTCTTCAAACGTCTCAGAGGAGAACCAGGCACCCTCCGCAACCGCATCCTGGACACGAACCGGGCTGGCTGCGGTGCAATCCGGCACATTGCGCAGCGCAAGACGTGCGAACCAATGCAACACATTGACACGTATAGACATCAGGGATGACCAGTGTCAAACGTCTTCTCCCACCTTCAAAGCTTCTGTTTGTCCTGGGTCGAGCTAGTTCGGATTTGGTCGCTTCGCTTCACATCTACAGCGTGAGCAAGAGAATTCCGACTACAGAACAACGTGCTTCAGCTACTGCAGAAACGGTGCGGGTGGGACACTGCTGACATTTCTGAGCCGCCAACTATCTTGAGACACCTGTCCAAGCATGGCTTCTTAGCCAATGCATGCAAACATCTCACAGATCAGGACAAATGCCGATGCCATCAAGCCGCTCCAAAATACCAGATCCCTGTGCTTGCCGCCACCCAGAGTTTCAGGACCGCTGCCTCAATTTTGGGGGCCGGCAGTTCTTCTGCCGTGTCCACCAAGCCTGCAGCGTGCTCCGGGCGAAAGAACTGCTTTCTTTTGGATTCCGGGGCCTAAGGACTCCAGACACAGGTCAGCATTGCGAAGAAACTCACACCGTCATGTGATTTATGTGACTGCCCCCCACGACGCCCACGAAGAGCCCCAAAGCAGCTCCAAGCTGCTTCCTGCCGCTGAAGTCCCGGTCCCTTGCTCATCACACGCGGCGCGGTGCCTTCCAGCTGCGCCTCCAGCCCGGCGAAGGGGTCCGCAGCGGGGTCCTGAGCTCGGTGCAGGGCACGATCATCTCGCGACATCCATACCACTCTCCGGGATTTCAGAATTTCTATGGCAAGGCACGGCTTCGGTGACTGGCTCCTCCGGCGGCTCCTCTTTTGGCTCTGGGAGCTCCTTGGGAAGCTCCTTCGGCTCCTTGTCCTTCCTGGGGGATCCACCGCACATAAGAGCTTGCTCGAAACTGGGAGACTTAACCGGAGAAGCTCAGCACAATCAAACAGAACATCAACGGCCTGCGTCACACCGACTGCAGTCTCACTTGGACATTCTGGGGCTCCCACTTGGCTTTCTTTCGCTTGGAGGCTGGCGATGCTGCAGGTGTGTCAACGCCCTCTTGCGCATTCACCTTAGCAGATCATGCGACAGTCGTGAAGTGAGCACATCTGCAGAAATCCCTAGAGAATGCCTTGCGGTGTCACCCATTCCAGAGCTTCGCTAGACATGGAGATGTTCGGGTGTGCACGTAGGGTCTGGGCTCCACGCCTGAAGGCTTTTGGTCTTCAGATTGTCCTTCCCGGCAGCGGTCCTTCTTCGCTTTGGGGAGGAGACTTCCTTCGTGTCGCCGGCTGCAGGAGCAGGAGCCGACACAACCTCCGCAGAAAGATCTGGTGACAGTCGGGTAAGCATCTGGACATCCTGGGGCAGAGGCACTTCCTCCCACACGCGGCATGTGCTCAGCTCACAAGACTAATCTTTGTAGTCTGACAGGCTCCTGCTTTGCCAATGGACACTTCAAACCCTATCTGCATGTGTGTTGTTTCTGTGTCTGTCATCCGATCCATGTGTAGTTATATCTGCAGTTGCTTGCTATCGTTTGTACCGGCTCGGTCTCGCATGTGCGTAGCAGTTCTTGTTGCTGTGCGAAGCAGTGCTTCTCACCTATCTGTACCCGTTTACAGGCGGGGGTGGTTGCCTTCCTGTCCCGCTTAATATTCAGCCGGAGGGTCATTTGGCCATGTCGTCATGTAGATGCTGTGTAGTTGTGTGTGTGTGTGTGTATGTGCTTCACGCACTCGCCTCATCAAGCGCATGAAATGGCTCGACAGCAAGGTGTGACGGCACAGTTACATGGCAACGGCTTGGCTTAACACCGATATGCAAACGCTCGACTTTGCTTCGGCACGCTGAAGCACGGTTCCTACCAGCAACAGAATTCTGAATTAAGGGTGCTGCAATGAATTAGGTCCAAGTTGGACTAGCAGGAGACCTACCGAAGACACTAACATGATGGTGCATGTGCAATCTTTGCGCACTTGAACTTTCAAGCCGTCTGCTCAGCAATCTCCGCGTCCGGGACCGCCCCCGGGTTCCAGCAAACTAAGAAAGAGAGGAATGCTGCCAAACAAATCTGCGCGGTGAACCTTGCAACAGCGTTAGCAGTCGGTTCCAATACAGACGGAGAAATGCTGTGCAACGTGTACAACCTCGGCACCCGGCGCATTCCCCGCCTGGGCTGTTCAGTAACTCACCGAGAAAGGTAAATACTTCTTTGGGCTAGTTACCTAAAATCTAGAAACCCAGAAACACAACAAAAAGTTGCACTACTGAACAACCCAGCTGCCATATCATTCAACTGCGTTTCAGTCAGCAGCTGTTCCATTCGGTAGGCATTTATTTCCTCCGGTCCGACACCCTGTAGAAAGCATTTCTCCTGACAACAGAACGCTCATGTCGCTGTCTACCAGAAGCTGGGAAACCGCCGCCTGCGGCGTCTCCACAAGCAAGCCCCGCCTGCTTGTCCATGAGCCTCCATGTCTGGCCAGTGACGATGTACTTGCCTTTCGGGATCACGCAAGGCGCGATCCTGTGATCCGACCGATGCCAAGATCTTCCGAAGCCCTGGTCCTCAGACGGAAGGGCGTGAAGGTATTCGGATGCAGGTGTAGTAGTAGTCGTCGTCGAAGTCGTAGTCGTAGTCGTAGTCGTAGTCGTAGAAGTAGTCGTAGTCGTAGAAGTAGTCGTAGTCGCTAGTAGTAGTAGTAGTAGTAGTAGTAGTAGTAGTAGTAGTAGTAGCAGGAGTAGTAGTAGTTGTTGTTGTTCCTGTTGTAGCAGCAGCAGCAGTAGTAGTAGCAGTAGTAGTAATAGTAGTGGTGGGAGTAGTGGTAGTGGTAGTGGTAGTAGTAGTAGTAGTAGTAGCAGTAGTAGTAGTAGTAGTAGTAGTAGTAGTAGTAACCGTTGTCGTCGTCGTAGTAGTAGTGGTAGTGGTAGTAATTAGAGAAGTATCAACAGCGGCATTGTCCATCGTGTGATTTTTTCCGACAGTCTTGGGGATGATCTTGTTCGTGGCTGCACCCTGTCAATCAGTGCTGTGACTCCGGTAAGCAATCTTAAACAGCACTACTAGGCTTCAAGAGCCACATGCTTAACTTTAGATGCCTCCAGGCATCCACTTGAATCACAACCGGCTCCTTCCACACGTCTACATTCCGAGCTTGGAGTTCGTATGCTGCGAGGGCTACCACATGGATCTCACGAAGGGTCAGAGGCAGATCCATGGACAAGACTTCTCGGACTTTGAAATCCAGCTGCTCCTCCCGCAATGAGGGCTGTGGCAGTGGTCTGGTAAGTCACGAACGGCAACACTACCGGGGTAGAAGCAAGGAAGCGAAAAAGTTGGAAGCGCCAGTCACCCCGCCTCCCCGAGCCTCTTCGCCAATTCTGCAAACTGTCGACTCCACTTGGCGCCTCCTTCGCCCCTTGGCTTTTGCACTTTCTCGCTTGGCAGTCGCCTGGGGCCTTTGGCTGCCAGCACGTTGGCCAAGGGCACCACTTCGCATCGGAAGGAGAGGAAAGTGTTCGATAGGGCAACTTCTGCCTCGAGGCCGCCGGGCCCCGTCCGCGAAGACGTCTTCCGCAAGTACCTGAGGTGACAACAGCTGACCGACATTGGCATTCACACAGGCTTCAGGAAGTTGAAGCCTACCAAGGTAGGAACCCACAATCTGCGAGCCGAAAATCCTAACGCCCCAACCTTTTGAACTCGTCCTTGCCGAGCCTAGCAGAGCCCCCGTCATAAGGATCCGCGCATCCGAAACCTCTGGCCGAACCTGCATCACTGAAGCACCCAACTCCACGACCGTGAAACGGTCACGAATGAACGAATATACTATGCCTTTGCTTAAGGACCCATGAACTCCCAATTTCGGTCCGGCAGCAAGCTCCATGAACGATTTCGGCTCTGGGGTGGCCCGAACTCGTGCGCGGAGACCCGATGCGAAGAGGCCAGAAAGCCTCCGCCAGGGATTTCAGGATGCTGCTGGCGCGTTTAGAATTTTGGCATTTTCCCGTTTGTTGTACGTCATGATTCGGATGACTACGGTCATGGTACGAAAGTCGCCGACGTATGTCAATGGTGATGATACTGATGATGGTGAATCTTGACCATCACCACCACCAGTTCCTCCGTCACTTCCACCACCAGTTGTTGTTCTTGCTGTTGCTGTTGTTGCTGTTGCTGCTGCTGTCCCCTGTCACATAAATTGCCACGGCTGTCGCGAATGTCTGCAAGAAACTCATCAAACGGTGCCTCTTTCTCGAAAGGCCATATCCTGAATGTCGATGGGCCGCTCAAAGTGATCTTCTCTTCGCTTGTGCCACATGTTGCCACTGTTTTCCACACCAAGGAAGGCCAGCCTGCCGCACTTATCCACCACCTGCCAAGCGCGTCGGAAAAGACCTACTGTGAAGGTCGCTCAAAACACCTCGCCTGTAGCATGTTGGCATAGCCCTTGCCGGTGGCAGTGCTTGAATCTTTGAATTGCCCGGGGCCCGTGTTGAGACTGGAGAGGTCGACGCACGGATACCCCACGAAACCACCATCGAGATCCTGCGTGCAACTTTCCTTTCGATCTCGCAACTGACTGTTTCGACTCATGCTTTTAGAACGGGGCTGTCCATGGGAACAAGGAGTCTTCGACCGCTTCGGTACTCCCAGGCACAGCCGCTGGCCACCTCACTGGCATCTGTGAAGATGTGCTGCACGTCCTTGAACGCCTCGGCCAGGTAGCGGCACTTGTCCAGGTTGGATTCGCACATCCACGCGAATTCCACCTTCCAGTCTAAAGTGGAGCGTTGCATTGTGTGTTCTTGCTTGTCGGCTTTACTTATGTCCGGCCTGAAGCGCATCCCCTGTCCCCTTCAGCGACTTGAAGACACGGCTCACAGCGCTGGCCACCATTTCCGCCGTGCCCCAGCCAGTGTACATGGAAAAAAGCCGCAAAGGCTTGCCTCGCGCAGCGTTTGCAGAGATGTCACCGAGAAGGTCAGCCTTGCGCTCAAAGTTCCAGCGGACAAAGCCTTCGACCTCTCCACAGGATTTCAAACTAAATGTATACAACATGATGACACGGTTTTGACCAAGGATAGAGCTGAAGGGACAGCCATCGGCGGCTTAGGGCTTTGAACGCCACAATGTGCGCCATGGGCTGCACAATGCCTGGAACTTGACATGGAGACTCCCACGTGCAAAGTAAGGACCAGAAACCTCAAAAAGATCATCCGAAGCACTGCTGGGGCTTCGTGTGGATATGGGAATCGAGGCCTTCAGAGGTCCATGTCCTGCAAGGTAACTTGCGGACATGCACGTGAAAACATGCTTGCAAACTTCCAAGCATCACAATGTCCTCAAGCTTTCGGTGTCGCGGCGGGCCCTTTTGCAGTCGTGCATATAGCATTGGCTTCAGCTGATACAGACCATACCCCCTTTGTTCTGTCAACATGCCTCAAACGTATCCAAGACTTCATGCACACAAAATCCTAACGGAACCAGCTCAACGAGCAGAAACAGCAACTGTGCAAACACACAGTCAATGGAAATAAAAGCCCCTTCACTATGCAACTTGACGTTATCTTCATCTGGGTAGTTCTCTATATTGGGGTCCCTTGTAGGTCCCCAATGCAGTAACGCACCCTCGCAAAAAGGACCCTAATTTAGAGAACTCCCCATATGGGCTTGAAGCATACCGCCAAGTCATTTCACGGAATGTCAGACACAAAGATGGGCAACAGTGCCGAAACACACACGAGTTTTGTCAAAAAATGCAGGCTCGAGGTCCGGCTTACAAAAACCATGATTCAGATAAACTTCTGGTCAATCAATCAGTTCAATTCGTCATGAATGATAAATCGTCATCATGTTTGCTGGGCTAGACCCATCGTCAAATTTGAACCAAAACGAACCAGCATGAGAGCAAACCCATCTTAGCAATTATCAAATATGATCAGTCTCTTGTACGAGTTGATCATGGCACAAGTCTGTGATGTTTCAAAATTCCCTCGGACGTCTTCATTCTACCGGAACGAGCACGAGCTGCCGCCGTCGCAATACGACTTTTCCGGGTCTGGATTGAAGCTTCGTCAAAATCTGCACGAACCTGAAGCCAGACGGCATTGGACCGCACACCAACAAGGCTCCACTGCAAGAGCATCCACTGCTTGGCTTAACCCGTGGGTAAAATGGCAATTCAAAAGGTTCAGGAAACATCTCATCGGTCGTCGTCATTCTCCATTCAGCCAGCAAAATCAAACAACTTGAACAGAACGCAGCTATGACATTGTTCTACATGTGTCAGTTTCAGTCTGAAGCTTCGAAAGTTGAGGTACGACACGATCGGTGCAGTGTCTGTTTTTTGAATCGTTGCCTACCGGGCTTTACAGAGCACAGTACAGTTGGACCCCCTTTTTTGACTGCTGGCGAAAACCAGTCACCGATCGTGTTACACGGTCGCCCATCCTCTCATAGGATCCAATTGACTCCAAAAGTGCCAGAGTGACCGGTGCAAGTCTCAACGCCGGGTGCTTAAGTGGCATGCGGAGCCAACATCCTCGGTCTCATAGCCTCTTGGAGTTCGGTTACCACCTACGGGTTACTTGCCACCTTTCGCCGACAGGCTCTGCAGTGTTTTGGCTTAGCACTGGCTGCTTCTTAGTATCTGCAGCCTCTGCAGTTTCGCAAATAGGGAGATTTTGCTTCTTTTCCCTCGGATTTGAGCACAGAGACCTGCCTCGAGACTTGCACGTAGCTGTGTTCTGCCCAAGTGCGCTGCAGCTGGGACATAGAGTTGTTATCTTACGTGTGCAGCCTCTAGGATCTCCGTATTTCCGTCCACACTTCCATCCGGCTAAGCGTAGCAAACCACGAGCCACTTCCCACGAAATGTACCCAAGTATGTGGCTCGAACGTGGCAAGACCGCGTCCCCAGACTGGTCAAGCGAAGTCAAAGTGAAACATCTGGTGTAAGACATGGCTCAAAAGAAGACGTAGTTGAACTAGGCATTCTGCCGTCTGTTTTTGCTGGCACGGACCTCGTCATCTGCATTCCGCAGCGCTCAGTCTCCACACGAAAAACAGAATGGACGCAGCAACGACCTTTCTCCATGCACTTGACTCGAAGACTCTGCACTGTGCATCAGATTTTGTGATGCACTGGACATTGTGTTTCGTCACATCACTCTTTGCATTTAACTCTCTGCCCACATTTCGCCAACACAGAGCAGATGCGCGCCGCGAAAGTCAATGCACCGCAATGAGAATCGCTAACAAGCCTGAACAGAGACAGAGTGTGTGCGTGCCAAGGCACCATGCGGCGGTCGCCCAACAAACGTTGTGAGAAACACTCGCAAAATTACAGTAAACGGACATTGGTGCGTATTTTCTGCAAAAGTGTCGAATTCGACAGGCCATGATTCCGATTAAGAAAGAACCAAAAAGTACAACGTTGCAGCCAGCCAATGACCCCAGACTGAGAGTGGCCAACACGAAAAGCTTGTCAACTTTCCTTTCTGCAGGTGTAGAATCGCTCCAAGTTTGGCAGACAGCTATAATTTCGAAACTGTACATTAAACTTCTACCGAATTAAGACTGGAAGACCAGCATGTTGCAACATAGATCCATTCAAAAAGAACAAAAAAACACCTGCAAGGCACGTGCAAGTCCATCTTGTGCATGGAAGTTTTGGAGAGACTCCTCACTTCCCCAAGCCTGCAGGAAACCAGTGGGTGCCCCATTATCAAAGTCACCAAGCGCATTCAGGCCATTTCTGCTACGCTTCTAGCTGCCAAGTTGACGCCATGGCCAAGAAAGATGGGGTCGACAGAGGAGGCTGAGTGTTTAAAAAGCACAATGGCCTGGTTTGCGAATCCTATGACATGCAAGAGATCCGAGCACATTGGTCTTTCATGTTCAAGGTACCACGGACAGATTGATTTTTTTTTACAGCTGCTGAAGTTTGGTCGGAGACTGGAAAAGAAAACCAAGTGTTGTGCTTACTCGTTTTCCACCACGATTTTCTCAAAAACTTCCTACAAGCTCAGACCAGTTCCAACCAAATCGGTGCTTTTGAAACACTTCGTCTTAGAGCGCACTTCCAGCCACCTTCATGGCTGCTAGCAAGCTCCTTCACTAGAAAAACACCTCGTGAGAAAACTTGGCTACGACGACACTTGGCCAGAAAGCTATTCGTTTCAAGTGTCTCGGAAGACCAGAGCTGCACGACTGCTTTGGAGTCGTCGAGAAACGATGGGAAGGCTCCATCTCGGTGAGTCTGGCTGGAGGAGCTTTGGTGCAAGGTGTTACGGCCAAGGACGTCAGCTCGGTGACTCTTGAAGAAGTGGAGTCGGCCAGTGTGAGAAGTGCTTGGTGAGCACCTGGGCCTTGCAAGCTCAGGGAAGCGTCCTTGCCGGGAAGTCCGAAGGGCCAGAAGGGCCTCCGGTAACGGAGCAGGCTGCCTATGCCCCAATGCAATCGCAGGAGAACATGCTGGAGCAAGCCAAGAATGTCAAGGACTTGCTGGTAACAGTGGCATGGGCGATCGGCTCTGCTACCAGTGTGGGCGAAGTCTTTCTGGCAGGTCGGTCTTCTGGAGCCTCTGGAGAGAAGGTTGAAAGTGTTTCTTTTGGCCCAGGGCCTTGGGCCGAGGAGTGGGCACCCCGCGTTTCAAAGAACTCAAGAAGAAGCTTGAGGAGTTGGCTGCGGCAGGTGCTGTCTCGCACTCGTTAGAGGCCTTCCAGGCTCAAGAGAGCCTGGCGTGGCAAGACGAGGGAGACGAAGGCCCGGAGGGCTGGGAGGCCTCTCTGCCTCCGGATCTCAAGCGGGCGGGGCCCGAGATCTATGCGTCTATGAAGGCAGCCGGGGTGCGATGCGTTCGCGACTGGGTGAACAGCATGTTCAGCGTAGATCAGAGACACTCTGCTCATTATGTTGATCTTTTCAACCTGGCGTCTCTGGTCGACTTCAAGGCGAAAGAGGGAGGCGCGTCGCAAGCGAAGATCCTGAGCATCATCGCGCAGGATGACACCTGCGAGGTGGCGCTGCGCCGCCTAGCGGCCTGGATACATGAACGGCGCACCGGGGACAAGGATGCCGCGCACAGCATGCTTGCGATCAAGCCGTCTTCTTTCTCTTCGGATGTGGCGCCGAGCTGGTTGGTGACGGAAGCGGCTTCCTACAGCCAATCGGAGCATAAGCGCCGGGAGCGCGCGCGCGCGGGCAGGCCGGTGGTCACCATGGTGGGGGCAACAGCAAGGGCGGCGAGCCCAAGGGCGGTAAGGGCAGAGGAAAGGACAAGAGGAAGGGCAGGGGCAAGGCCTCCACCCAGGGCTGACAGGAAGGCAGCCCTCGTGAAGCGCAGAGATCTGATCGAGGGCGAGTCTCTTTTTCTCTGCCCGGAGATTTGATGCATGATTTTCCGCATGAACTTCGCTCTAGTGATCGCCGCCTTTTTCCCTTGCCTATGCCTTCGGTTCCGCAGCAGCCTCAGTCGGCATCTCCGAGACTTCGTAAGAGGTGGCGGGAGAGACTGTTACTGTGGAAGCTGGTTTCAAGGTGGGTGCTTTTTCTTAACGGTTTGTACAGTTCGTCTTTGCGGGAGCCTAAGAAGCACTACGCCTCTGTGGCTGCGTGGTCCTCACGAAGCAGAGCACAAGAGGCAGTTCTGCGACGGCTTTGGGATCACG
>CAJNDV010031319.1:124424-140854 GCA_905221635.1 Symbiodinium sp. CCMP2456 | reverse complement strand
GTAGCAGTAGCAGTAGCAGTGACAGTCAGTAGCAGTAGCAGTAGTAGTGGTAGTAGTAGTAGTAGTAGTAGTAGGGGTGGTGGTAGTAGTAGCAGCAGTACTGCAGCAGCAGCAGCAGCAAGAAGCTGGGGCAGCAACAGCAGTGGCAAAGTTAGTCGTAACATGTATTTCAAGGAAGCCTGTGAACATCCCTCGCAGGCGACAAGGATGAAGAATTGGCTTCGTTCGGCTCTCACATCTCACTCGACGCGCTAGTCTTCAGGACGAATGCTTGTGTGGGCGTGCGTGAGAGGGGCGGGATCTTACTGTGTTTTTTTTGGGCTTGCCTGGGAGAAGTCTCAAGCCTTGAGACGGCCAGGCTTTGTGGAGGTGTGTCGGCACACAACATCAAGGCCTGCCGTTGACGCAGCTCCAGCTTCAAGGTTCAAGGTAGTTTGGAGAGGATTTGGGCAAAATGGTTATTTGATATTGGAGTCCTAGCTTTTTAGCGTTCAAGTGTGGTGTTGGGTTACATAAACATGTAAGACTTTGATGTAGTGACAAAGTAGTGTGCTACACAGACACACACAGACACACACTACTGCGTAAGAGCCGCTAGCACAGATCCTGTGCAGATCACGATCTCTCAAGACAGAGCCGTAATTGGTCAGAGGCACAGACAATGGATGACAGTATGCAAGCTACGCGCATGTGTGAGTTAGATTTGCCTGAGTCGTGGGCCCCATGCTCTCGGTAACTACTACCGTCGCAGATTATGCCCATGCCCTGGTCCGCGCAATGGTTCTGAGTAATCAGTTCAGGCCTTTGTTCTCAGAACCCGCGTCTTACTAGCGACTCTGACACAGCAGTGTTGAAATAAACAAAACGTCGGCTTGCGACTCCCAGAAGACATCGCTCTGCATATTTGTACACACACATGTGTATGTATCTATGTATGCATCTCTATATATATATATATACACATGTGTATATATATATATAGATATATGTATGTATGTATCTATATATATATATACACACATGTGGATATATACATGTACACATTGGTTTACTTGTCTCATTCACGTGCAAGTCCAGCTTGTCCGGCTAGCATACCATCACAATCCTCTCGAACCTCGCAAACGCTGTAACCATGTATAACGTATCACGACCCTTCCAACCTGTGAGACAAGACCGGAAAGGTAGTCCCAGGAGTGTGCGAACTATGCAGGAAAATCACCCCTTTCCTAAGCTTGTTGCGATGCTCGTCGCCATGTGTTTGGTTTGCAGTGGTTTCCAGATTGTAATTGCCAATTGTTGGAGCGCTTGAACCTTCAGCAAAATAATTTGCCAATGTTTACTGGTGAAGCGGTCTGGGTGTCTAGCCATTTTGCGGGGGAAGAGAAGGACGAATAGGCGCAATGGTGAAATGGCTTGGGTGTACTATCAAGACCTCTAGAAAACGGGGGATATAACGCTACTTAGCTGGTTTGCACAGTGGTAACGCCATAAAACCCTAAACCCTAAACCCTCCCTAAACCTAAGCCCTAAACCCCCTAAACGCGTAGGGTGTTAACGATACAACCCTAGTACAAACCCACGCCCTGCAGCTTGCGACTTTGCGCGCGCGTGAAGGTTGAAATCTATCAAGGCGGCCTGGAAAGGCCTCCGACCGGACCAGCAGTTTTCTAAAAGAAATATTTTCCAGGGTAGGACGAAGAGTACATGAATTTCTTGCGAAGCTATTTTCCAGCGGAGGTCTGAGGTTTCGAGAGACGGAGAAATGCCAGTCGAACTCTGAAAACATGAAGAGAAGTTATTATGGAATGCTGAATATTTTCCCCAATGGTATTGATTGAGATCGTTTCTTCGGGTTCATGATCGCAAGTATGCTTGAGCGTAGCCCCCCAAAACCCAGTCCTGATCATTGCGGCATCTACATTAATTATGTCTTAGATCCTCAGGCCTTCTTATACTGCAGCACAGGAGGTGAGATTCCGTTGCCTCGCCAATCTTCTTTTGGAAGGAACCCGAGTCGAGTGGTGCCGATTTCCGTGCCTGGGGGGCAGTTTCCAGTTCAAGTAGAGTAGGACAAAAAGGAGTTTATTGACCCCGAATTTATGCTGCTGATCTCTTCGATCGACGAGCAAGTTTGTGCTCAGCGTCATTTTGCCGGTGACCCTAGGTTGCCGTTGCCGCACAAAGATGCCGAGCACCAGTAGAGACCGGCTGTTCCGCTCAGTGCCCAAACGGCATGATAATCCCTTCCCCATTTTATTAAACACCCCCCTGATTTAAAAACATGTTGGGGCGAATCCTCCCGAAATCATCCCCGCCCTTTAAAACCCATTCGGAATTATGCGGGAGGGTTGCGAGGCTCCAAATACCCTTGGAGCACAGTGGGAGCAAGAGCAACAGCAAGAGCAGGAGTTAGAGCAGGAGCAAGAGAGCCAAAGCGGGAGCATCAGCATGAGCAGCAGCAAGATCAAAGCAAATGCAAAAGCACGAGTAAGAGCAAGAGCAGGAGCAAAAGCGGGAGCAACAGCAAGAGCAGGAGCAGGTGCAAGATGCGCAGCAGAAGCAAGGCAAAAGCCAGCACGGGAGCAAGAGCCAAAGCAGGAGCAATAGCACGACCCCTCAAAAGTGGCAGAAGAGATGAAAATGCACCCTAATAGTAAAACACTTTCCGAGTTTCTCTTGGGGGCCCCCCGTATGATATTAGGGGGAAGGGATTATAACAGTAGCCGCAAGGCATGGATGGTCGTGGGATTACCGCGTTCTGCACAAGCTGGCCGCCCAAAGCGCCACAGCGATCATGATGGAAGGGCTGACACCTTCGCCAAAGAGGTCGGAAAGGTGAAGGTGTAGGTAGTCTTATTAGGGGTACCCCTTAAAGGGTACCCCTTGTGAACCCTACTTTTGACTCTCTTAAAAGGGACCTTATTGAGAGGGTCTATATCCCCAAGGGTCCCCCCCTAATCCTATCTCCCAAGGTGGTTAGTGCCACGTTCGATTTTGTGACCTCGAAGTACATGCATTTTCTTTCTGAGGAGTTCTTGTTTCCGAGGCTTCTTTCGTAAAAAACCCTAAACCCTAAACCCTAAACCCTAAACCCTAAACCCTAGACCCTAAACCCTCTGCTGACCTTCGGCAACCTTCGAGGCGAGTCCCAACCCCAGAACTAACTAGCCAGGCCGCCATTGTACTTATGCCATTGCTACGTCTTAGGGTTTAGGGTTTAGGGTTTAGGGTTTAGGGTTTAGGGTTGAATGTTGAGAATGACCTTTCTTGGAGGCCTTTGTGTGAAGGTCCCTTGTCCGAGTTCCTGAAATTCCCATGTCTGTACCTCACGTAAGCGTAGACAAAGACTCCCCCACAAGCTCAACATAGGTATAACCTACTCTGAACCCCTGATGCCTAGCTGGACCCCCTAAACACTGTAAAGCCTTGACCCTAAACCCTGCTTTATCACGTCAAGCGTAACTGAAGCTCTGGCTTGTCCAAGCCAGACCAAGGACCGCATGCAACAGAAAAGGTTTCAGGGTTTAGGGCTTTGGTTTCAGGGTTTAGCCTTTAAAGTTTAGGGAGTTTAGAGTCAGGGTCTAGAAGTTTAAGTTTTGAAGAGACGCAATACAAATTGCCTTGCCAGCAGACGTCAAGACAGCTGCCACGGCCGTGGCAATGCGCTGATCCCATGAGAAGACTTCCGAAGTTTCAAGCAAGCCAGCGCGGCGGTTACACATGCTAGCGCAGACTAATATAGGGGCCTTCATAATTACCTATAGTAGTTTGGGGGGCTCCTTATAATATTCATACTATGACTATAACTATCATAATATAGACCCCAAAACCCTATTCTAATTATTGAGGCCCCTATCTTAGATTTAGATGTCAGGGCGAGGCTTAAACATTGACGCAGATGCATCTGAAGAGTTTTGTTCCCTGACACTGGGTGGCAATCAAACTCTGAGATTCACAATCGGACGCTTTAGGGTTTAGGGTTTAGGATAGTGCGAGTAGAAGTGGCGTTGCTCAGAGACTCCAATATCCCTTTTTTAAAGAATATACCTTAAATCATATTGGGGATCCTACTATATTTTAAGGTATATTCCTTAACTAAGGGTTTACGGTTTAGGGTTTAGGGGTTTAGGGGCTTTGGGTTTAGGGTTTGATACTGCAGCAGACTGACAGGCAAGGCGATTCCAACTTGTCGGATTGTAGGGAGCTAACCCTAAACCCTAAACCCTAAACCAATTGTTCTATGCCTTGGTCGACTTTGGCACCACCAGTGGGCCCCCGAACAGCCGAGAGGCTTGTTCGGATTGCGGGGACACGGGGTTAAGGTTTAGGGTTTAGGGTTTAGAGTTAAGGACCCCTTGTTGAACAACACCTCGAATCAGGGTTCAACGTGTATTGGGGTCTACTACTGTTGTTTTTGTGCAGTGCTGGCACTGCTACAGAGCATTATGCTGCTTCTGCTGGCATTGGCATGGTGTGACACACCACGCCAGACTTTCCAGCTGTCTTCTTTTGTTTAATAATTTTCGACATGTGCTGGCGATTCTCACTGCAAACATTCACCTGCAAAGAAAATGTAGCTTATTCTAGGGGTCGGAATGATTAATTAGATGTAGCATATTGTTGTAGTTCCTGTAGTATGCTACGGTACCATACGCAAACCCGATCCTACTGATCCTGGTTCCTGCGTCGAGTAAAAAGTAACGTGCCAAGAGCATGTGGTTCAAGCTTTAAGGGGTTCGGCCCTCGGCTGCATGCATATGGGAGTTTCCGAAAATTAGGGTACCTTATTTTGGGGTCCTTATAATAAGGATCCTATTATTTAGGGTATTATATTAGGGTCCCCTATGTTTGGAAATCCCCATATCTAGCAGACGACGTCACCCTAAACCCTAAACCGTCGCATGCAGCCATCCTGCAGGATGTAGGACGAACATGAGCCTGACCCATCGTTTCTGTACGTGGTTCGACTTTGGGTCCCCAAGCTTTCGCGTCGTTCAGCACAAACGCAAGTGTTAGGGTTTAGGGTTCAGGGTTTAGGGCTTAGGGTTTATAGGCTTCAGGGTTTGGGGTTTAGGGCACAGGCTTCCTGTAAGCTTTCCTTTTTGGACGTAGCAGCAACATTCACGTGCAGAACTATCATTCAGGCTTCTTAGTATCTTTGCAGCATGAATTGCTGCGACCCAAGCACTGTCAATGGGCCTCGCATGAGTGCCTCGCATGCATTGGGTTGTGCCGGGACTGTATCTCTTGGACTCATAGAGGATTAGGGACCCTAAACCCTAAACCCTAAACCCCAAACCCTTAAACCCTAAAGCCTAAACCCCAAAAAACCCTAAACCCTACGTGTGATTGACAGGCCGCATCGGACAGTAGGTCGATCAAAAACGCAGGATGTGGCTCTCGGAATCACTGGGTCAGGATCCATGCATGCCGTTACTTTAGGGTTTAGGGTTTAGGGTTTAGGGTTTAGCGTGTAGGGTTACTTCCATAAGGTCAATAACCCTATGCCTCCAGGGACCTTATTATTGGGTCCTTAAGGGGTCTAGGGCCCTACATAACTATAAGGTCCTTGGAAGCATAGGGTAAGGTCAATAATACAGTGTTGTACCAAGGTAGCAACATAAAACAGCAATAGCAACCATTAGCAAGACAAGCATAATGATGACAGGTATTGATATTGTGGTTGTTGACATGTGTGAGGCGGAGGATAACATCTCCACGACCCGAACATTTCATTAGCTTGCAGCTCTTGCTTAGAAAACCTAGTGGTTCAAGTCGGGTTGCGCAAAGCGTGAGGGGTAGGCGTGCCAAGAAGTATAGTAGGAAAGCCTCAACCCGAAGCCCCAAAAGCCCCGGCACAACCCGATTGTAGCGACCTTTGTCGCAAAACTCACTGGTTCATTAAGGGAGTAAGTTCGGCAGATTAAGGATGATTGTTTACATCCCACTACAGTCTCTAGCCTAGAGAACCACTATAGTTCTTTCATGTTGAAATCCTAGACGGTCCCTGTTTTGTAACCGGGAGAAACCCTACGACACTTCTTTTTATAAAGACACGCAAATCCAGAATGCCAGGGAAATTTGTTCGTGTTCGGGCTGCAAAATACGAAGGAACAGAAGGCTTTCACATGAATGTGAGGTTAGGGTGCGACTTTGGGTATGGGGTTCAGAGTGCAATGGGGCTTATGATCCTTCGTTGAGATTTCGGTTTTGGGTATAACCTTTGGTACTTGCGATGTCCAATATTTCGAATATTCTTCACAAGACGTGCAGGCCGCCCAGTCGCTTGGCGCTGGGTGGGCCGACAGCTGACACCCAGAACCCAGGACCCAGCAGTCATAGCTATCTGCCAACCATGCATGTGAGAGCACTCACACAACCCTTCTCTTTGTCTTCGCAACATGTGCTCTGGGTCCGCAGTATATATAAAGAATTCACTTGCACGGTGTGATTGTTTTTCACTTTGCAGAAGGTCGGCAGAGACAGATCGCTCCCGGTTCTGATGTTTAGGATTTGAGAGATCGAAGTGGAAGAAACCCTAAACCCTAAACCCTAAACCCAAACCCTAAACCATAAACCCAAACCCTAAACCTAAACCCTAAACCCTAAACCCTAAACCCTAAACCCCAAACCCTAAACCCAAACCCTAAACCCTAAACCCTAAACCCTTAGAATCAGGTCCGGGCTTCAGGGCCGAGGATTCGGGGCCTTCGCACGGCACGGCACGAGATGCTGGTGTTAATGGTGCCTTAAGGACTTGGTTTAGGGTTTAGGGTTTAGGGTTTAGGGTTTAGGGTTCAGGGTTTAGGGTTACTTCCATAAGGTCAATAACCCTATGCTTCCAGGGACCTTATTATTGGGTCCTTAAGGGGTCTAGGGCCCTAACTATAAGGTCCTTGGAAGCATAGGGTAAGGACTTACCTAGAGTCTCCGTTGTGGTTAAATTTTTGGTTTAACAAATTATATATCAAGGATTTTGTAAGGAATCCCCAACAAGGAACTACAATGGAGACTATAGGTAAGGACGAGAAGAACCTTAAAAGTAGGGGCCCTATACCCTTATACTATGAATCCCTATATTTGGTATACGAACCCTAAACCCTTTTCCGGGCTCTTTTCGTCCTTAAGGTGTACCCTAAACCCCTAAACCCTAAACCCTTAACCCTAAACCCTAAACCCTAAACCCCTAAACCCTAAACCCTAAACCAGGAAGAACGAACTTGAAATCCCGACCCCCGAAGCCTCCCACCCGGCCAAAAGCGGAGCTGTCCAGAGCCCCAAAATCCGAAACAGCAAGCTCTCAAACCCTAAGGGTCCATGTACCCAAATTTTAGGGTTTAGGGTTTAGGGTTTAGGGTTTAGGGTTTAGGGTTTAGGGTTTAGGGTACCATAAGGGTTTTGGGGATATTTAGGGGATATAGGGACCCATGTACCTAAATAGTAGGTACTTTGGCCTTAACGTAGTCCCTCTATAAGAACTTCAGGGCCAATGTATATACTATTTGGGCACATGGACCCTTAGGGAAACTTCAACCGTCCACGTCACATTGCTCTTGAAGTCATTAAGTTGCAAACGTCACTGGAGAGCTAAGCCCCGTTTAAGCCCAGAAACATTTCGATGCTGCAGCCTTGCATCTGGACAGTGTCAGCTAGTACGGCTTCTGCCCTGTGCGCTCTACTTTTTGGAGAGTGCCTTGGCACGGAATTTGGGTTGCAGGGTTGCTGGGTTCTGCATCATGTGTTCTAAGGGCGTGTAGCCTAGGTTCATTGCTGTTGCGAGTTGTTATTGCCGTGTATGTTGCTGTTTCCAGTTCTTCTGGTTCTCAGTAGTGAGCCGCATGTTTTGCTTGTATACACCCCAAGTTGCTTCCATCAGTTGCATGAGAGTTAGTCTGCTGTCGTGTATAACGTATCCTTCAGTTATATATCAAGTCAGAGTCAGCACCGTATACTGATTATACGTACTCCTGTGAGCATTCATAGTTTGATGAGAGCAGTGAAGGCTCGGGAGTGCTCGGCTTAGGTTTTGCATTTCAGGGTTGCGCCTAGAATGTCCGAACTGTTGTGGAGTCGGATGCTCATCATGGCGGACCCTTTGAGCCCGAAATCTAGCTTCGAGCCGACTCCATGTAAGGGTTTGCAGTGGGGTTTAGGGCTCCCAGCCTGAAACAGGAAGCTTCCATGCCACCATCTTCCAACGTCGTCGACTTACTCCCTCCATGCGACTTGGGCGCAGTGCATGACCTCGTCACTAATTTCATTTACTCTTCTTTTCGCCGTTTCCTGTCAACTAAATTGAAGCAATGTTGAGCGCAAACTTGCGCAGCCGCGGAAGTTATTCTCATTTCCTCCCCGGCCTCGTGCTACGACGCCGACTACGACTATACTACTACTACGACTACTACTACTGCTACTACTACTACTACTACTACTACGACTACGACTACTACTACTACTACTACTACTACTACTACTACTACTCCTACTCCTACTCCTGCTTCTGCTTCTGCTGCTGATACCACTGCTACAGCTACTACTCGCACGACTACTACAATTAGGAGACGACGTGGTGTAATCAGGCGAGGGGAGAAGAAGGGAAGCCAGCCACAGATGCTACCGGAACGAAGAAGAACAGCCGCATGGCCCTGTGGGAAAGAAGAGTAGGTTTCCGGTTCGTTACTGGATCCCACACCTCTTGCCAACCACTCCTGCCGCTAAACAGCAACTACTTGTTCAGACAGTAAGCTCGAGGCGAGCACGAGTTCGGTCCGTTGGCGCAGAGCGCTGCCGTGAGCTTGCCGCTGACCTAATATCCCCGATTCTCTACTTCGGTAGACTGAAGTGGTCGACGCCATAGCACTAGTTTGAGGGATTTGAGTCGCGCACTCGCGCACTCATAGACTCTTGCCCCGAATTTCGGGCTGGGTCTTAGCTTCTTCGTGTGTGCAGCCCTGTTTTACTCAGAAGTGGGCTGCAAGCCTGCACCTTGAGTTTCTGGGGCCTGTGGCGACAGTGCAATCTCACATATAAGACAACTCCCAATCTCTTGCGCAACGCCTCAGTGCTCGAAACCCCAAGCCCTTTGTGAATCTGCGGGTCCGGAAATCCTGAAAGCCTGACCCCCAATTTCTGCTTCCTTCCGCGAAGCCAGTGCCGGTGCATCTTGGGATTACTTTGGGTTTTTTCATAGACGATGAACTTTTTCGCCTCGCCCCTGTTGGCGTTCTGACTGTGGCTCGTCTACCAGAAGGGCATCAGGCTGGTGATTTAGAAGAAGGGCATGTCAGTTCCAAGCAAAACAGAAGGTGGGTCCCGCATGCACATCAAAGCACTTGAGTCCTTCGAAGTCAAGGGGTGTTGGCCTCCAAGGCTGCTTCTCCTGTGTCACAAGCCCTTACAGCTCAGGTTGCATCCGCATGCACCGAATTCCTTCGAAGCAGGCGCGGCACCAACATAGGTTGTCAGGTTCGGGTCAGGCTCTTCAGAAATTGGATTCGGCTAGACTTATCGGTAGCAGAGAATTCACAGCAAGGTAGCATGCAGAGTTCCGGTGCGGACAGCTGACTGAAATAGGTTCAAAGCCAGGGTAAGCAGTCAACTTGAATTGTTTACTACTCAGGTCTTCTTGTTGTCTAAAGCCTGCCAGCTACTATTCCAAAGACTGCAACTGCAAACCTAGTCTCAATAATAGCCTTGAAGGCCAGAAACCTGGAATGTGAGCAACGCGGGAAGCTCGTTGAACGTCAGCCGATTTTCGGATTTGAGTGAAGATTGCATCTCATGTAGTCAACACTTACTATGTGGATTACGGCTTTTACGGTGCAGGGTTCACGGCTCAAATTAGCAATTGAAGGCATCTACACTTTGAGCAATGCCAGACTCAGAATTCCTCGTCAGAAAGGCAGCCCTAAACCCTGAGGCCATTAGAACGGCCCTGGAGAATGGAGTTTTAGGGTGTAGGGTTTAGGGTGTTTAGGGTTTAAAAGGTTCCTTAAACATGGTCGATGTTGCAAAGGTCCACACTTTCGCAAGTGAAACCCGCGTGGAAAGAAAGGAAGCATTCAAGCTAGAAGCTGTCGGAAAATAGAGTCGACCGTTTCGCTCCAGATGTAGGGACCACACATGGAATCCTCGGGCCTTGCGAAAAATAATGCAAAATCCAAGCCAAACCTGAAGGCCATCCTTGAAACTGGCATTCTCAACGGAGCTGCCTCGGGAATATACTACAGTAGCTCGACGTTCCACAACCATGAGCCGTCATGGAATCATGTGGCAAACTTATTTGTTGTTGTTCCGGCTCAAGGTTGTCATGAGGCTTGAGGGCGATATCATCGTGTTTCGATGGTTTCCCATGGGGCTTTACGACCTCTGTTGAAAAGGCTTTTTGCAAGTTGAACTACCCTAAACCCCATACCCTAAACCCTAAACCCTAAACCCTAAACCCTAAGCCCTAAACCCTAAACCCTAAACCCAAACCGAGGCAGTAAGGCGCGTTCCTGTTCCGAGCCCACCTTGGGGCCGAGATTTGAGTCGAAGGTTTCTGAGCTTTGTGATTTTACCTGTCGTCTCCATTGTAGTTCCTTCTTTTGGTTTCACCCATTATATACTAAGGATTGTATAAGGTATCCCCAAAAAGGAACTACAATGGAGCCTATGGGTACCCTAAACCCTGAACCCTAAACCCTTTTTGGGGATACCTTGTAAAAGGGTTTAGGGTTTAGGGTTTAGGGTACCCATAGGCTCCATTGTAGTTCTTTTTGCGGGATACCTTATAAAAGGGTTTAGGGTTTAGGGTTCAGAGTTTCGGGTTTAGGGTTTAGGGTACTCATAGGCTCCATTGTAGTTCCCTTTCGCGGATACCTTATAAAAGGGTTTAGGGTTTAGGGTTCAGGGTTTAGGGTTTAGGGTTTAGGGTACCCATAGGCTCCATTCTAGTTCCTTTTTGGGGATACCTCATAAAATCCTTACTATATAATGGGTTAAACCAAAAGGAGGAACTACAATGGAGACTATAGGTACGTAGTGAAAGTCTCGGGCCCCAAGCCCCATAATCTTCAAGGGCTCTCCGGGGTTGCCGACTTCTGGATACTTCCCCAGACCTCTAGCTGGAGCCGCTGTCGAAACTACAAGATGGCCCATGGAAGCTCAAAAAATATGAAAAGCATACTAGAAGGCCGGATCCATAATCAGTATAAGCTCTGATTGCCTGAAACTCCGGGAAGCCAGGAGCGTCCAGCACCAATGCAAACCAGATTGAGCTCAAGTTCACCTCGTTGCAGCGTGTACATTGTCACTTGGCTCTTGGTTTTAGCGCTGTTGGACGGACTTTTTTCTTGCTCCTGGTGCCTTTAGGGCTCTTAGGGCTCAGGTTTGCAGCGTTTGCTGTATGTTGGAAACAAGTTGTAGGTTTCAGGGAAGGTTTGGGGCTTGAGGGCTTGGGGGATCGAGCACTTTGGCGTTCAGGAGTTAGGCCGGGGGTAAGGCTTTTAGGGTTTAGGGTTTAGGGTTTTAGGGCTTGGGGTTTAGGGTTTAGGGTTTAGGCTTATCGGATCTAAATTCAATAGTTTAGGGTTTAGGGTTTAGGGTTTTAGGGCTTGGGGTTTAGGGTTTAGGGTTTAGGCTTATCGTTTCGGTTTAGTTGGCTTCCGAGAGCTTTGGGCGCGGAAGCTCTGCCACTCCCCTGCTGGACGGAACCGAAGCAGCATCTCAACAGCAGTAGCCCGATCCTAGTCGAGCTCATGGCTGTGTGTGCCTGAAGATAAGCGTCATGGGTTCAGAGTCTTGAATTTCGGGATTCGGGAAATATGGCAGTGCGGGTTTCGGTCAACGTGCTTATAGGGTTTAGAATTCGGGTGTTCCGCATGTAGGGTTGATTTGAAGGACTAAACACCACCAGGCTACATCAGCCCTTGTTAAGTTGTGTGCACTATGAATTCTCTAAATGCGCGAAAAACAGATGCTTGGGGACGAAATTGGTCCTGCAAGGGATCCCGAGCGAGAGGGTTTAGGGGCTCAGGGGTTTGGGGTTTAGGTATTTTGGATGTCGGGGTTGGCTTTAGGGTTTACAGGAAGCTTAAGATTTAGGGTTTAGGGTTTAGAGTTTATAGGTTTTAGGATTTAAGGTTTAGGGTTTACAGGAAGCTTAGCTTAGTGCTGCTTCCGGGCACGACTCAATCAGATACCCATGCTGTGACATACCCATTCTTACGAAAGGCTGATGACCGCCATGAGCATCTGAAGCTTCGGAATCTTAAACGCCACGCGGAAACCGGCATTGTATACCAGCAGAATCGTCGAAGCAGTAAGTAACGTAAGGGTCTGAATAATTACTAGTACTATTTTGAGCTCCTTGTTACCATTCTTTGTAGAATATACTCCCCAAATCCCTATTCGAATTCTTCAGGCCCCTACATTAAAACCCCTGAAGCTTCGCCATGCACAGAGCGCTCGCCTGCCTCGCAGCCTCAAGGCCTTGATGACAAGGAGATGTCTAAGCTGTGCGCGAACATCGGAAACTAGGTGGCACTTTGGGATTTTTGTTTAGGCAAATTTATGGGTACCTATTCATAAGCAATTTAAGGGCTCCGAAAATTCAGCGTTTCCGCTGACATTAAAGGGGGGGCATTCCGTTTATATACGTATGTACACACACACATATATATATATATATATATGTGTGTACACACACAAACGTATATGCCCTAGACCAATCCATACCGATTGCTCTGACGTGTTCTGTCACCTTCAGGTTGCAACAAGATGTTGCGCTTGCAGTGCCGCATACAGCTATAGAAAATTCATCACCGTCAAGCTTTCTCTTGCAGTTTCACCAAGGACATGCTGTCGTGGCCGAGAGACTTGGTCCACACAGTCTCAACTCCCTCATGGGGGCTGTTCGGAATCAGGGTTGCTTGGAGCATCCCAGATATCTTTGCAGCTTTATAACAATCTCCACATAGCTTGCTGCTTACTGTCTGCGGGCCTCCCCGTTTTCAACCTTAGCTGGGCACGGAGACGGCTGTGTATGGCAAATGCAACTAGGTTCAGACACGAAACGCAGCGCGGCAACCATACCCAAAAACTGAAACCACAGTACCGTTGTTGTTTGGAACCACTCGGTTATATACAGGTGTTGAGCTATGATGAACAAACTAGGGTGGCAATTAGGTCCAAACGGGGTACTACAATTCAGAGTCTAGGAACACACTGGCTTCGTAGTGGTGCCTCTTATACCAATGTATGGCAAGACAACAAACATAGCCGCGTAAACGCCGACCGTGACTAGCTACTGTGGGTCCGTCGAAAGCTGTAGGTTTTTGTTTATGTAATTTGTGCCAGGACGGCGAGAAAACACGAGCACCTTTGTAGTTGTATTTGTGCGCACATGGCTATGGTCACCGACAGTACCTGCGTCTGATCTTGATTAAATCCTGATCCTCCTTCGCATGAACTGGATGCAGCACATGGCAATTTGCTATATATATATATATATATATACGTATTTGTGCTTCTGCTTCAAACTCAGAGAGCCGCACAGCTAGGAACGACCAACTTGTAAAGGGTACATGAAGCCCCTTGAAAACAAGCGCATGTGGTCTGAAGTCCGTACATGTGCTAGAGTGAGAAAAACAATCTTCGGAGCGCGAGTGCAATGGAAGACGCATCAACTGCATAAACCCTTTAGCACCTCACCGTCTTCGAGCGATTACAGATCTAGACAGCTGCCAACTGCGGACTATTCACGCATCCTGTCGTCACCATCTCCAGTTCAGCACACGAGACAGACAAAGACAACACAGAGACTGAGACAAAAGCCTCGAGGCTGTGACTGCAGCCGATGCTGCTGTGCGACTCGTTTACGAAGCCTTTGCCGGAGCTGTTTTCTCGTAGGGACTGTCCGAGACAGCCTGCCCTCTGACCAAATGCAGCCATGGAATGATTTTCACGGTTATAATGAAACACGATCAGGAGTTCCCTTTGCAGAACAGCCTTCTGCCGGCTCAGCCACCCCTCATGAGGCATGCGCGAAGGGACAATCCCATCGCCACCGCAAGACGACAGAATCCAGAATGGATTCATACAGCCCGATTCGCAGCCTTGACGCAGTGTTAAGGTTAGTTCCTGAAGGGTACTATAAACCGGGCACTAATTATGAGGTTAACTTAACAGAAGTAACTATGAGGTATAGGATTGAATCTTTCAGGCGCTCGCTATCCAACTTTGACATCTAAGTGAGTGCCGTCAGGAAGAACTGCGAGATAAGTGATGAGCTCGGTTTAGGGTTTAGGGTTTAGGGTCCTAAGGTGGCTAGACCAGGCTGCCCAGGGTTTTGGGGATATGGTTGCATGGCGGATCTTGGGTTGGAGTTGGGGTTTCGGGTTTAGGGTTTAGGGTTTAAGGTTGGTTAATGCAGACCCTCTTGAAGTCGCAGTTGAAAGCCAAGTGACCGAGCACTTCCGTGTTGAACTGCCTTCTGCTCTGGGGGGAGGGGGGGTTCAGATGGGCTTGGTGATGTCCCGTGTGTGGCTCAGGGCTGAGGGGCGGGTGTAGGGCTTTGCTAGCCATTGTATTCAGGAAAAACAGTCGGTACGGCAGGATAGCAGGCTCGCGCAGGCTACGACAGTTGGTTTTGTAGTCGCTTCAAGCTCCACGAGTATGCCAAGTACCTTAGTTTTGGCGGGTATTCTTGTGCCGTGCAGTGCTTCAGTATGGCTGCAAATTCAACTCCATCTCTGAGCGTTAGCGGGCCTGGCATACCTTCCTCACTCAGAGTAAACATAGCGTGTGTAGAGGCCTTACGGCAGTCACTATGAGTCTAGACCATCAACTCCTGCCGCCCGTTGGTCCATCATCTCGGTAAGGATGGTTTCAGAGTTTGGGGCGGCAAGCTGTTTGGTGCTGTTTTCTTTGGATGTTTACCCAATACATGTGCAGACTTAGTCTTGTAAGTTCGGGCATCAGACCTTGTCTCTAGAAGCCCGGAATCTCCAAGAGCCCTGCACACAATAGCTTTAGAAGTGTGTTGTGTGCAGGTGCACGTAGTAGGGGGAGGGTATGCGCAATCGCCACCAGGCCGTGAATGCACAGCACATCTTTATAAGCACTTCCTTTGAATCGTTTTTTCGTTATTGACTTGAGGAGAAAGCAGAGACCGAACACTCACGGTCATGAGGGTTAGGATTTCGGAGGTCGGTGCCGAAGCCATTTTTTGCGCTAAACCTTGCAGCAAACCTCTAAACAATGACCACCTAAACCCATGAGCCTGCAGCATTCCGAACCGGCCTCTCTTCGTATGTGGACTCAGATCCAACCCTTTCTGGAAGCTGGGATTTAGGGTTTTGGGTTTTAGGGTTCAGAGTTCGCTGACGTTGAAAGTGCTGGTTATTTTCTTTTGTATATGTCGAGTGGCTCGCTTCGGTGTTGATGCTTTCGCGGTTTGCCTGCCGCCAAATCACAAACAAATCCCAAACTTCAAAACATCAGCCATCAAGCTTGATGCCTTTGTGTATTCAGAGTTCGGCAGGAGGGTGCGCTGCCTATTAAAAACCTACCCGACAGCTGTTGACTTCGCCCGAAGTAACATCACCTCATTCTTCGAGCAGGAAGTGTGCAAAGAGGCGAGAAGCATACTTTTTGGCTCCAAAAAACACAAGCGTAGACTTGATAAGACTCCACGAAAAATAGGTTGTAGTACGTAGTTCCCCTTCTGCTTCTGTGACACAAGTCCCAACAGATCGTAGGAGGTAGTGCCTTGAGCCATGCACGGCTTTCGGCTTTTTTAGGGTTACGGTCTATGAGTGGAAGGGGACGGGGTAGCATTTCCCTTTTAACGCAGAGATTCCTTCTTTGGAAGTAGAGAGGTAGATTCTTGAGCTTCGAAAGCCACCTTAAGCCCCAAATCCTGTAGGCATCTTATAGGCCCTGAAGCCCCATAACCCTAAACCCTACACCCTAAACCCTAAACCCTAAACCCTAAACACCCCGAACCCCAAGTTCTTGGGCGCTGAAATCACAGGTGGAGACTTTGCGGAGGGGTCAGTGGCGTCGACTGGAGTTCGCCAAGGGCCCCAAAGGCCTCTATGGCGGGAGCCTCGGGTGTGCGAAACTTGAGGGTTCACCGTAAACACGGGCTTCAATTTCAAGGGTGGATTATGGTGTAGCCCTAAGGGTCCAAAGGACCCGATAATAAGGTACTTTGGTTGCGGATAGTAGTTTTTTGGGTTAATATTTGGGAGAGTGTATGATTATTAGGTACTTGGACCCTTATGGTAGGATGTAGGTTGAGGGTCGGGGTCTGATCATGAGCTGTGCCTCTCACTACGAAGCCTGTTCGTGCCACATCATTTTTGCTGTCATCCGCATTACTGCTCGTATTCCTACCATGATTTTCAACTTCATCATCATCATCGTCGTCATCATCATCGTCATAA